>CM076415.1:4730584-4889092 GCA_038363315.1 Mugilogobius chulae | reverse complement strand
TCACGATTTACAGACAGAGTTCCCCACGCGACGGGAAAACCTGGAAAACCCGGAAAAACCTGGAAAATAATGAGACATGTCATGGGAAAGCATGGGAAATGAGAAAAACAGTAGAATGTCACGGAAAATGATTTAGATTTAGTCATAAAACACATTATAGTGCACAAAGAAATGAACCAGACTTTTGTTTTTAACAAGTCTGTTATAACAGCAAATATTGTGGATTAAAAATCTATAAGTTTGGAATCTACACAGTCTGATTTCTAAAAGGCCTTATGTGTAAACTAGATTATATTATCTTATAAAAATGCCTTTGTACTTTTGTAAAACTGCTAACAAAACACAGCAGAATCTGTATAGTTAAAAACACTCAGATTGTATAAAATTCTATCTGTTCTGACCAAAATCTCAGACTCGCCTCACATCTCAGCAACTTAAACCAAAACATGTTCCAAGTCATTCTCATTTATCTGTTTTTCAATAGGGGTTGTGCACTAACGTTTTTCCCGGTCTCAAATAGACAGAGGCCGTTACATCCGGTGGCGTGGTTGCCAGTGACACAGTTGTTTACTCTAAATACAATGGACATCAAACAAAGTATTTTGGGCAAGTCCTGAAGTTGTTTTCATAAGGAAAAGTTGTAAAAGTGAGCTACGAACTACGTGAACAGAAGCTCAGCGCACATACCGAGACTCACTGTGCTATTGATCCTGGGCAGAGGCGCAGTGGGTCGGGGGCGGTCGCTTTTGGTTCTTTGAAAATCTGGTAACAGCCAGCGGTGCGTGTGTTCACTTCTTCCCGACCCCTTTTACAACTTTTCCTTATGAAAATCCAAAAGCTGCTCTTTTGCTGCTGTTACCGCCGTCGCTGCGACAAAAGAGTACGTTTTTGGACTGTGTCACTATCGCAACCACGCCACCGGATGTAACGACCTAGGTCTATTTGAGCCCGGAAGATGTTAACGCGTAACTCCTATTGTCTGTTTAACCAAATTTTTAAAATGAGAATATATATTTTACTAGGGCTGTCAGTTTATCGCAGTTTTATCGCGTTAACGCAAAACTATTTTATCGGCGATAATTTTTTGACACAAATAAATCACAGGCTTATTTTTCACCATTAAAACTCTCCAATGACGCGAGGTTCATAAAAAAACACAGAGCACAAGCAGAAAGAGACGTAGACAAGGCTCTGCTGGTTCACTTTTGTACTTCGGTAACGTTTCCACTCGGTCACACGACTGTCTGAGTGAGATGTTTGTTTGTTCACCTCGGCTCTGTTCAGCTGATGAGGAGGAGGCTGTTCAGGTGTTTTCATCTTCCGTGTTTCGATAAAGTCTCGTCCGTGGTCACTAAATGTGATGTTTGTCCAAAGTTGTTGGAAATATCCAGTATCCAGAATAGTCTTTCAAACTCCGGCAAAAACTTTCAAAGTTCTACTTTTGGCTCTGCTAGTTAAGTTAGCGGTAAAGCTTTGTTACTTCTAACACTTCCTGTGGCTCCTACACAATAAAATCCTCATACTCTCCAGCTGCAGAGAGAGCTTTATTGTGAAAGAGCAGTGTAATAATGTTGATAATGAGTGAGACAAGTCAATACCCACGATTTGGCCTAATGTTATGGGAAAGCCAAACATTATTTTACACTTGAAGAGAGTAAAACATTCTGCAGAATAAACAGGAATGAAAGCTAAATGTTATTAGAAAGCAAAATACATTTTAAAAATATAAAATAAGAACATTTAATTAAATGTGATTAATTGTGAGTTAACTCAGGACAATCATGCAATTAAAATTTTTAATTGCTTGACAGCCCTAATTTTTACAAAGTTTAACAATAGTTCAACAAACCGAGGTAAAAGTCTTTTCAAAAACCATGATTTAACTCATTTTCTAAAGCTGCTGGAAAACCTACATTTTCAAAATCAATATTTATTTTCTAGCTCTGTATACAATAATAATATTCTTTTTTGCACTAAATTCTTTTCTGCACAGGAGATGAGTGATTTAGTGCGTTTCGTGTGCATTTCACACTTTTACAGTTGTAATATTCACCTTACACAACTCTTCATTTACCTGCTTGGGATGTGCATGAAGTGAAGAAGGCCTGAGTGAGAGTTTGTGCTGCACGACACTACAAGAGTATTAGGCCTCTTCACAGCTGGTGGCACTCGGGCCTAATAGTAATAATAATCCAGGCTGTTTGTTGTCCACAAACTGATGATTATTTGATCATGTATTCTTCTCTGTGTCTGACGGATCTGACCTGTGTTTTTATGTGTGAGTTTTGTAGACTTTTATGTGAGAGTCAGAAGCAGGTGTTTAGTCCAGCTTCAGTCACGTCACAGAGACACACTTCTGTTTCTCTGATCGGCCCAGATCGGCCCAGATCGGCCCAGAAGGGTTAAAAACATGAGTCACTGTTCAGATTCAATTTAAGAAGAGAAACTGTGGGACCAGAGTTTAGTCTGAGATGAGGTCATGGTAAAAGAAAGAAGAGTCGTGAGGAGGAGAGGAAGAAGAGAGAGAGAGAGAGGGAGGGAGGGAGAGAGAGGGAAGCGAGAGAGAAAGAGAGGGAAGGAGGGGAGAGAGAGGGGTGAGTCGAGAAGAGGGAGAGAGAGTCTGTGATGAGGTAATGATAAAAGAACAGAGAGTCGTGAGGAGGAAGAACTGAGAGAGAGAAAGAGAGACAGAGGAGAGAGAGAGAGAAGGGAGGGAGAGTGGGAGAAGAGAGGGGGTAAGAGAAAAGGAGAGAGGGGTTAGAGAGAGAGTATGTGATGAGGTAATGATAACAGAGCAAAGAGTCGTGAGGAGGAGATCAAGAACATCGTGACTGAAGAGAGGGAGAGAGAAGGAGAGAGGGGGAGATAAGAGAAAAGGGGAGAGAGAGAGGGAGAGAGGAGAAACAGAGGGAGAAAGAGAAAGAGGTGGGGAGAGAAAGAGGAAAGGGTTGGGAGAAAAAAGAGGGAGAAAGAGATGGAGATGGAGAAAGAAAGAGAGAGAGGGGGAGTGTAGAAAGAAGGAGAGAGAGGAAGAGGAAAGAGGGAGTCAGGGGCAGGGAGTTACAGAGAGACAGAGGGGGGGTAGAAAGGGGTGAGAAAGGAAAAGGGGGGCAGGGGGGAGAAGGGGGATGACAGGAAAGAGGAAGAAGAGGGACAGAGGGAAGGGGAGGAGGGGAGAGAGAGTGAGTGGAGACAAGAAGAAGGAGGGAGGACAGCGGAGAGAGTGGGGGCAAGAGAGGAGAAGAAAGAGAGAAGGGAGGGGGTGAGGTAAGAGTAAAGAGGAATGCGGGAAGAATGGGAAAAGGAGAGAGGAGTCAAAAGAGGGAGGGAAAGAAAGAGAAAGTAAGGGAGAGAGAAAGGGAGGGGAAGACAGAAAAAAGGGAGGGATGGGGAGAGAGAGTTGAAGGGGAGAGAGAAAGAGAGAAGAGATGGCGAGGGGTGTTATAGAGGGAGGGAAGAGGGGGAGAAAGGGAGGCAGAAAGAGAAGGAGAGAGAGAAGAGAAGGGGGGCGGGGGAGAAGAGAGAGGTAGAAGAAGGAGAGGGAGAGAGAGTGGAAAGAGAAAGAGAGAAGGGAGAGAGGGAGGAGTGAAGTAAGAGGAAAGAGGAATGTGGGAAGAATGGTAGAAAGAGAGAGAATGGTCAAAAGAGTAAGAGAGAGGGAGATATAACCCTGTTCACTCTTAAACCTCGTCAGATGCTTTTCTTTAACGTCTCCGTTCTTCTTCTTCTGCAGCCGGAGCCAGAGCGTGTCCTCCTCCCATGAGCCTTTGCGGCGGCAGACCTCGTCCTCGTCCTGCCGCTCCCCTCAGCCTCTCTCCCCTCAGGCCGTCAGACACATCTGGGTCCGGACGGCGCTTTTCGAGAAGGTCCTGGACAAGATCATCCAGCACATCGTCGACAACTCCAGGTACACGGACGCAGAGAGAGAGAAGAGGGAGAGAAGAGAGAGAAGAAAGAGAGAGGAGAGGGAGAGAAGAGAGAGAGAAGAGAGGGAGAGAAGAGAGAGAAGAAAGAGAGAGGAGAGGGAGAGAAGAGAGAGGAGAGGGAGAGAAGAGAGAGAAGAAAGAGAGAGGAGAGGGAGAGAAGAGAGAGAGAAGAGAGGGAAGAAAGAGAGAGGAGAGGGAGAGAAGAGAGAGGAGAGGGAGAGAAAGAGAGAGAGAGAAGAGAGAGAAGAGAGAGAGAGAAGAGAGAGAAGAGAGAGAGAGAAGAGAGGAGAGAAGAGAGGGAGAGAAGAGAGAGAGGGAGAGAAGAGAGGGAGAGAAGAGAAAGAGAAGAGAGAGAGAAGAGAGAAAGAGAGGGAGAGAAGAGAGGGAGAGAAGAGAGAGAGAAGAGAGAGAGAAGAGAGGGAGAAGAGAGGGAGAGAAGAGAGAGAAGAGAAGAGAGAGAGAAGAGAAAGAGAGAGAGAGAGAGAGAGGGAGAGAGAGGAGAGAAGAGAGAGAGAAGAGAGGGAGAAGAGAGGGAGAGAAGAGAGAGAGAAGAGAGAGAGAAGAAGATAGAGAAGAGAGAGAAGAGAGAGGAGAGGGAGAGAAGAGAGGGAGAGAAAGAGAGGAAGAGAGGGAGAAGAGAGATAGAGAGAGAGAGGAGAGGAGAGAAGAGAGGGAGAGAAGAGAGAGAGAAGAGAGGGAGAAGAGAGATAGAGAAGAGAGAGAAGAGAGAGGAGAGGGAGAGAAGAGAGGGAGAGAAGAGAGAAGAAAGAGAGAGAGAGAGAAGGGTTTACAGACGAGAAATGAACTTTAAATCATGTTAGAAGAAAGAGAGAAGATAGAGAGAGAGAGAGAGAGAGAGAAGAAAGAGAGAGAGAAGAAAGAGAAAGAGAGAGAAGAAAGAGAAAGAAAGAGAAAGAGAGAGAGAAGAGAAGAGAGAGAAGAAAGAGAGAGAGAAGAGAAGAAAGAGAAAGAAGACAAGAAAGAGAGAGAGAAGAAAGAGGAGAGACAGAAGAGAGGGAGACAGAGAGAAGAGAGAGAGAGAGAAGAGAAGAAAGAGAGAGAAGAGAGAGAGAGATAGAGAGGAAAATTAAGAAAGAGAGAGAATGTCAGACGACTCACAAACATGAGTTAATCAACATAAAACTTTAAGGCAGAAACTGAACTTACATTTCTAAGTTAAAGTGCATTTTATTTTTACAGTGTAGTGACACAAAGAGAGCATTAGTACACTCAAGGACAAAAGAAACGCAACTGTGCTGTTAACTGTGCTCAAGTCTTCTCTATAAAAGGCACCAGAATGAAGCCAAAACACACTTCTTCACTATGCCACGATTGTCTCAACCAGAGAGGGATGGAGCTATTGCCCCCCCCCCCCCCCCCCCCCCGCACATCTCCGTGACAGGTTCAGCCTCCACCAGGTCCACAGCCCAGACCATTGGGACACACCACAGGCCAGTGTAGAACAGAACCATCCGTAATGGCCTCCGCGCTGACGATATTCCACCATATGGACCACATGTTGGATCAGTGCTTAGAGCTCGGGTCGAATGGTGCTGAACATCAATTGTTGGACTTTGCAGAGGTGGTCCCAAGTCGTGTTCAGTGATGAAAAAAGGTTCTAGTGCTTCAGAGCAGATGGATGAGATCAGGTGAACAGGAGACACTGGGAGAGGCTGAACCAGCACTGGTGGAAGAATGGATGAACTCAGACACTACTGCTGCTGATCCATGAGGCTGAATAACCTCTGTCCAGGGCCAACGGGGGTCAGTGAACTATTGACAGTCTGATGAAACTCTGTCACGTCTGGTTTGGGGGTTGTTCTATTGTTTGGTTGTTATTGGACTGAAAATGTGTAAACGCCACAAGAGTTGGTCTGAGGATTAGAAATGGATGTAGGGTTCATATGAAACAGACGGATCTCAAAAATAAAATTATTCTGCCCCCCCAAAACCCCCAAAACTCTTCTTTTTTCCTTGAGTGTAGATTGAAAAGACAGTGCTGTATTTTCTGGATTATAAGTCGCTCTGGAGGAAATGCACAAGTCAAAAAATGCAATTATTAGGAGGCTGCACACTAGAGGAGTTTAAGATCTTTTGTGATTTTAAGAACAGAATGTTCCACAGACATAAGGACATTTACAGGATTATTGTCAGAAGAACACAGACTAGTGCAGTGAGCGGAGAACAGTGCGTGTGTCACGTGATCGAGCGCAGAGTGTTCACCTGAATGTAACGTTTAAGGGTTATACCAGGTCTGTAACTCTTTCTGCAGACCTGGTGCACGCACATTGCCCGTGTTGTTTAATAATCCCTCTATAAGTCACCCCCGGAGTCAGGGAATGGAAAAAACACAACTTATAGGTCTGGAAATACAATATTTTGATTTCCTATGTTGTGCATCTTGTGTTCATTCATCCTCTGCCTGTGTTTGTGTTTAGACTGAGTCACAGCGTATTTAATGCTTCTAATGAATCATCTGAGACGTGTCACTCATGTGTTTGTGTTTGTGCAGTAAATATTACGAGAAAGAAGCTCTGATGCACGACCCGGTGTACGGCCCCATCCTCGCCGCTCTGCTGGGTGAGTTTAATACTTCACTCACTCGTCTGTACGTTACTGTGTCCCTGAAGCTCACAGATGTGTTGTTACGTCTCTCTCTCTGCTCTCAGTGGGGCCGTGCGCGCTGGAATACACCAAACTCAAAACCTCGGATCACTTCTGGACCGACCCTTCTGCCAACGAGCTGGTGCAGAGACACAGGATCCACGGAGCGCACCGCAGCCAGGAGTCGACGCCGGGACGGAGGCCGGCTCTGGGGGTGAGAGAAAAGAGAAAAGAGAGGGAGGAGGCCTGCGCTGGGGGTGAGAGAAAAGAGAGAGGAGGCCTGCGCTGGGGGTGAGAGAAAAGAGAGAGGAAACCTGCGCTGGGGGGGAGAAGAGAGCTGTTAGATTTCTGATTATCAAACTTTAGCATTAACACACAAAGACATCCTTTTATAAACACACTTCGGTCTTTTAGTTTTCAAAAATAATAAACAAGCCAACTGACGTTCTGTGCACAGAGGGCATCAGAGGCCACGCCCACTAACGAACCCTCGTGGGTGAAAGTTAAAGGGGTCCTATTGTGTTTTTTCAAACTATTTAGGAAGAAAGCAGAACATGTGCAGATCAGTAATTTACTTTTTGTTCATTGTAAAACACAAAGTTAATCTAAAACAGCTTAAAAATAGAAACAGCTCTACTGACTTCCTGTTCAAAACTGCAGAACTGATAAGTCTGTAAAACTGTAAAAAGTAACAGATTTTAAATAACAAATTATTATTTGAAACAAAAAGAGGAACCCTTCATGGACCTCCAAACATGAGTAAAAGGTAGAAAGAGGTGCTCATTGGTGAAGGGGTCATAGATGCATCGACTTACAGAAAAACCCAAGGCACTCTCTTTTAAATAAAATGCCTTTATTAACTATGGCATGTCAAAAATGGACCTCATAAAGGGCTTTATGCCATAGTTAATAAAGGCATTTTATTTAAAAGAGAGTGCCTTGGGTTTTTCTGTAAGTCGATGCAACAAATTATTATTGTTGGAAAGTGAATATGGGAAAGTTTTCAACCATATATGCTTCACTTTGAGTGTTAATCTTTTGAATTATAACAAGTAAATACAGACAAGTGGGAGGGGATAGGTGGTAGGTGAGAACGGGGATTTCTGAGCACTTGAGCTGCAGCTGAAGAACAATATAAGATTACTCAAACATGAATGAATCAAGTCAAATATAACTTTGAGTAAACTAATGATGAAGGAAGGCCATTATAACAAGGTTAAAAACTTAGAAAAGTGAATTTGACATAATAGGTCTCCTTTAACATTGAGAATGAATCAAAACAGCAGCTTTATCACTCACTGCTCAACAACTACAACAGCAAATGTGGACTTAAGGAAATATATTGTGTCAAATACAGACATAAAGAAAGGGAAATGAATAAAGTTATCCAACGATTTAAATATGTCCAGCCCGATCTCACAAGAAAGTGTACATTTACCACGACATAACGCAACATGTAAATTGCGTATGATTAGCACGAGTTTAAGGCTCTTTTGCGTAATTATAGTACGCATCACAGTCCCCATTCATTTCAATGGTGGTTGTTAAGACGTGTTCTAAGTTATGAAAATTAACAAAATCCTACATCTAATCTTAACCATTTTAGTAACTTTATGCCTAAACTTAGCCGTTTCACCTGAAGAAAACGTCTCCACGAGGCTTCAACCAAAAACTCGTGGCATTTTTACGCTTTTTCATATCGTGCTATATGTACGGCGTAACATAAGTACTAAAAACAGGACTGATATCGTGCTAAAAATACGCTATTTTTGTGTCGTGTTATATGTACGCCTTCTAGTGAGACTGTGTTGATATGTATTATATCTAACCATGCTAACAGTGGCTGTGAGCTAAATCTTAATGTGATGCTTCTTTGACTTTCTGTTTACCCCTGCAGTACAATGGAGTAGGATCGGACCCTTTCTCTAAACTTACCCATTCCCCTAAACTTAATCATGGTCCCTCCAAATTAGGGCTGTAATCGACCAAAGAAATTCTTGGTCGACTAGAGGCATGTCCCATCGACCGATTAATCGACTAAAAAGGCAGCATGGCTAAAGCTCTGAAACTAAAAAGTATGGTTTATTCTAGTTATCTGACCCATACATGAATACTAAAAATCCATTGGAGTTCATGCAAAAACAACAATTTATACATAAAATGAATAGGAAACATGGTATTTATGTACAAAACAGCTGCATTACACCAATAATTCGATTCCAAATTCTTACAAAATCGCAAATTTTTGTTCCTGTTCAAGATAAAACCTTATAATCAATCCAAAAGAATTAGTCGACTAATACAAATTTTGGTCGACTAAGACGCCATCGACTGATTAATTGACTAAACAACTACTCCAAATCCGACTGTCCAGCGCTAACTTTAATGGCGGCGTTCCCATTTTGCACTGGAACACCCCTTTTTGGCTGTATTTGGATGATACTAATACAATGAGTCGGTGAGAGGCGAGCAGAGCCGGATCTAACCTTTTGGGGGCCCTAAGCAAAAATCAGCCCTTTAGTCTTTTCTACGAACCTTAATCAGTCAAGCCAAAGCAGCGTTTAAATGGACTTTTTTCATTATAATTTATAACTACACACAAAGCAACAGACACAAATAAGAGTAGGCTAAATAATATTTCTCATAAGAAAGAGATAATTTAAGATCCTGCCCCAGAAACGTTTGAAAAAAAAAAAGCATAATTTTATCATTAATATCATTGCACCTCTCCTCAAGTTTCCCTTGGTGTCAAGTGGGGCCCCAGCCCTGTCCCTCCCCCTGTGAGCTCCGCCTCTGTTCCCTCTTCACGCTGACGCTGAAACAGCTGATCAGCTGCATCATCGCTGGACTTTTTAGACAGAAATACTAAAATCTGAAACTTTTTTGGGACAAACAGCCTCATGTTTTTTGTGGCTCTTGAAATAATTCAACATAAATGTGCCTTATGTCGCCGTATTTCACCGCGGTCATTTTCGCGATCCGCAGACGTTTAAGTTCAACAGCTATTTGTGTCCATAGATCAGCCAATACTCGTCCTATTGATGCAAAATAAAGACTGACTGAGAGGTTATGAGACAGAGAACATGTATTTGTTGTTCAAACTGTTCCTAGACTCTTTGGTTCTGCGCTCTGTGCTGAGAATGATCAGACACCTGTTTCTGCTTTTGTCAGTCTTAAGCTCAGCACAGGGAAAGAGACTGTGTCTCTGCCATGTGTCAAGAACAGAAGAGGGGAGGGTCTATCACATTTAAGCTTGTAGGATTGGTCAAACAGGGTTTATACAGCGCAAACCAGAGGGTGAAGCTAACAGGCCTGATGACTGGACTGACATAAACTCCAAAAACTCAGCATTCAGCAGGAGGCAGGGCCCTCCACAGATGCAGGGCCCTACGCAACTTGCGTGGTCTGCGTATAGGAAGATCCGGCTCTGGAGGCGAGACTCGCATGACTCTCGCAAGACTTAGAAAGTGCTTAAGACCAATGCTTCCTTGTACACAGACCTTCACAGTTTGAGAGTCGCGTGAGTGTGTAGAAAGAACTCGTAGAGAGTCGGAGGTCGCAGCGGCCTAATGCAACTTTCAAGTCATAATACGAGCATTTTCACGTGAATCTCCGTTGCTTTGGCCAATAACGGAGCGCAGTGGGCTGCTGCTGGTGTACAAGGCAAACTCGGACAAGTCTCGGACCGAACTCGCCTCGCAGTCTGTGTAGGAGGTGGTACTTTTCTGACATAACACCACATCAGCAGCCTCCATTTAAAAGTGTTTGGGACTTGACTATTGTGCTAAAAATACACTTAATTCACCAGAGAATGTCTTAAAAGAAATAAAAAGTTTAGCTTCTCATTGCCTTCATATAGTAAGGCATGTGAAGCTGTCCTCCTCAGCAGGTCACAGCCCAAATGTTGCGTGTCGCCAACTATATCTGGTGCTGCAATGTTTGTCATGGTTCAAACGTGCACTTCCGGCCAAACCGTCGTCCATCCTCACGTTTACACGGCTGTTCTTGAGCTTACATAACCTCTATAGTGAGCAGTGTGTTTGAAGAACAAATACATCAGATATATCATTTACCTGATTTACTGTGCCCACATTAGTCTGAACAAGAACTGGGTAAAAGGAAAGAACTCAGCTCAAACTGGTTAGAACTCATGGGGTCTTACGTGAAGTTTCTCTCCTAAAAGACAAATCCAAATCTCTTAAAATACTCATAAACCACGTCCTGGTCTGGAGCTTTTCACACTCTGCCTCCTTCTCTCTCTCTCCACGAGGTTGGACAAAGTAAAAAGTGTGATTTCTCTTACGTAAGAGTCCGTTTGTGTCCGTAGGAGTCGTGTTTGTGCAGCGAGTGGGCCCGAGCTGTGAGAAGTTTGTGTTTTTTAACTTTCTCTGTGTCTTTGTGCAGATCCGGAAGCGTCAGTCCAGCAGCAGCATGTCGGACGACCGCTTCGCCGCCTCAGCCAGAGAGTACGTGGAGTCTCTGCACCAGAACTCCAGGACGCACCTGCTGTACGGCAAGAACAACGTCCTGGTGCAGCCGGTGAGGATTCTCTCTCTCTCACTACTCTCTCTTTCTCCACTCTCTCTCTGTATGGCTAAAACAACGTCCTGGTGCAGCCGGTGAGATTCAGATCAGGAGCAGGAGAGACTAACCTGGCTCAGTCCAGATGGATCTGTGTTAAAGTCCTATCTGAGTTCTCACTATATCCATCTGGGACTTGACTCTCTGAAAGCGTTCGAGAAAAGGCGGGGCGTTTAGTGAAATACTTGGAGCTGATTGGGTGTGGGGCTGACCTTATTTGAGCTAGCCAATCACAGCAACAACTCGTAATGGTGTATCCAATGTCTGTGTGGGACAGAACAAGTGTCACACATACTGCTCTTCTTTCAAAAAGAAATTACTCCGTATTTCTGCTAAAACCGCATCAAAAGCAGCAGAAACACGAACATCCACGGGAGCAGCCATCTTTGTTTAGCTTGAATCAGACTCGGCTGCGGCACCGGGGAGCTAACGGCCCGTGTTAGCCCGCCCTGCTACAATGTGATTGGTTCAAAACCACGCTGCTGTGATGTAACTCTCAAACCAATCGAGCCGGACGAAGGCCAGATGGTTTATCTAGTGTTTGTGAATTCACAAATACCGCGAGATAAACCATCTGACTGGCCAGGTTAAGAAGAGACAGGACACAGTCTGGTGTTTCTCTCTCTCTTCTCTCTCTCTCCTCTCTCTCCTTTTACTCCCTCTCTTTCCTTCTCTCTCTTTCCTTCTCCCTCTTCTCTCTCTCTTCTCTCCTCTCTCTCTCTCCTCTCTCTCTCCCTCTCTTTCCTTTCTCTCTCTCTCTCTCCTCTCTCTCTCTCTTCTCTCTCTCTCCTCTCTCTCTCTCTCTTTCTCTTCTCTCTCTCTCCCTCTCTCTTCTCTCTCTTTCCTTCTCTCTTCTCTCTCTTTCCTTCTCCCTCACTCTCCTCTCTCTTCCCTTCTGTCTCTTTCTCCTCTATCCTCTCTCTCTTCTCTCTCTCTCTCCCTCTCACTCTCTCTCCTCCTCTCTTCTCTCTCTTTCCTTCTCCCTCTCTCTCTTCTCTCTCTCCTCCCTTTCTCTTCTCTCCCCTCTTCTTTCTCTCTCTTTCTCTCTCTCTCCTTTCTCTCTCCCTCCCACTTTCCTTTTACACATTCTCTCTCTTTCCTCTCCCTTTCTCTTCTCTCTCTCTCTTCTCTCTCTCTCTCCTCTCTCTCCTCTCTTTCTCTTCTCTCTCTCTCTCCCTCTCTTCTCTCTTTACTCTCTCTCTCCCTCTCCAGACATAAAAACTGATAGAAATCACAGGAAACACTCGCAATCATAAAAAAAACAACTGTAACTGTCTAGAAGATTATTTATGTCCTTCATTAGACGTCAACAACACTGAACTGGAAATGGGTTTTTATAAAGACGTGTGTTTACTGTGAGCGTCTGCCAAAGTCGGTAAAAAAACAATAAAAAAACAAAGACAATTACCTTTGAGGAGTCGCTCGGCCCGTGTTTTTGTGTCTTCTTCCTAATTAAAGCTGTTTACGGCCGTCGTGTCCGCAGACAAGCAGAGAAACTACCGGGAATAACGGAGAGAGAGAGAGGAGGAGAGAGGAAGAGAGAGAGAGAGAGGGAGAGAGAAGAGAGAGAGAGAGAGAGAGAGGAGAGAGAGAGGAGAGAGAGAGAGGCCGTCGTGTCCGCAGACAAGCAGAGAAACTACCGGGAATAAACTTTCTCATGGAGGAGGAGAGAAGAGAGAGGAGGGAGAGAGAGAGGAGAGGGAGAAGAGAGAGAGGAGGGAGAGAGAGAGAGGAAGAGAGAGAGAGAGAGAGAGGGAGAGAGAGAGGAGAGGGAGGAGAGAGAGGCCGTTCGTGTCCGCAGACAAGCAGAGAAACTACCGGGAATAAACTTTCTCATGGAGGAGAGGAGAGAGGAGAGAGAGAGGAGAGAGAGGAGAGAGAGAGAGGAGATGAGAGAGAGGGGAAGAGAGGGAGAGGAGAGAGAGAAGAGAGAGAGAAGGAAGGGGAAGGAGGAGAGAGAGAGAGAGAAGAGGAGAGAGAGAGAGAGAGGAGAGAGAGGAGAGAGAGAGAGTAGGAGAGAGAGGAGAGGAGAGAGAGGAGAGAGAGAGAGAGAGCAGGAAGGAGGAGAGAGAGAGAGGAGAAGAGAGAGGAGAGAGAGAGAGGGGAGAGAGGAGGAAGAGAGAGAGGAGAGAGAGAAGAAAGGAGGAGGTAGAGAGAGAGGGCCGTCGTGTTCGCAGACAAGCAGAGAAACTACTGGGAATAAACTTTCTCATGGAGGAGAGAGAAGAGAGAGAGAGGAGAGAGAGAGAGAACGAGGAGGAGGGTGAGGAGGGAGAGAGAGAGAGAGGAGAGAGAGAGAGAGGGCCGTCGTGTCCGCAGACAAGCAGAGAAACTACCGGGAATAAACTGTCAGGAAGAGAAAAGATGATCAGTTCTCCTCTGAATGTAGAACTTTACTTTCTGATGGAGCTGGTTTTGAGCGATTAAAACGGCGACTAAAGTGATGTCTTGTTGTGTTTGCAGAAGAAGGAGATGGAGGTGCTCAGGGGTTATCTGTCTCTGCACCAGGCCGGAGAAAACCTGACCCTGAAGTGGACCCCGAACCAGCTGATCAACGGGACTCTGGGCGACTGCGACCTGGAGAAGAGGTGAGACGGACTCGGGGGCGTTTTAAGAGCTTCTGAAACAGGGCGCATTGCATTAAAGATTTATCTTATCGATCTGGTCTTTTACTAGTTCGGTTCTAGTACTTTTAAAACAACGTTCCCCAAAAAACACTTTCCAGGACATCCTCAAAGAGGATTTAAGTGATCAGCCCTGTGTGAGGTTTCAAATCACGCCCCTGATAGATATAATTTCAGGCGAAATACATTTTTATTTATTTAAAATTACAGACCGACCCTAGACTCCATTAGCTCTTAAATCCAAAGATAATTCAATCTAACAAGGTGTTGATGTAATTCTGGGGGGTCTGGGGGTCCGTCCCCCAGGGAGAATTTAAAAATTCGATGCCATTTCCTGTATTTTGGTGAATTTTAGATGTGAGGATCCTATTGTGTGATGTCATTTTACTATAATTAAAAGACATGATTCAGTTAAATAAACAAAATTCAAATAGGGCCCCCTCCCCATAAAGGCCAGATTTAGGGAGCCACAGTTGCCCTTAGCTTTGCTCCTGTAAAACGTGCTTTAGGAGCGTCAGTCAGACTCAGGACTGTCCTGTGTGATCAGAGAAACTCTGCTGCTACTGTTGTTGTTAGGTTAGTGTCTGCTTTATGTCACATTCAGGCAAAGGTTAAAGCTGTAAAGATCACTTAAAACATTTTGCGGTGCGCGCAGCCTGAACAGATTCATCTTCGTAAACTACGAGCACAAAGAGTCACATTCTGAAGAATTGTCCAGAGCTGAGGCTGTGTCAGGTCAGCTCCTCCTGATCCAAGCTGCTGGAAGTTTTCTAAAAGAGTTTCTGTGCTGTTGTCTGTGAATGCTGCGGTTTTACTCAGTCACAAAACCAGTGTGTTTGAGAGAAAACAACAGTTTTATGTAGTTTTAATGTGTGGGAGTTTTTTAGGTCGGGTGGGTCGTGTTGAATTTTAAATCAGGTTGGACGAGTCACCCTCGCATCACTAATGTGTGTCAAACAAGTCCAGCAGCTGGCTTCAGAAGCAGCAGCAGAACAGTGATGTACGGAGACATTACACTGAGTGAACACAGGACACTGCTGCTCCGTCTCTAACCCTCGCTCTCTGCACATCTCTAACTCTCTCTCTCTTCAGTATCTACTGGACTACGCTCTGACGGTTCCTCTGCGTCAGATCGTCTGCCTTCACTGTCACCAACGACGTGAGTCTGACCTCCTGATCTAACCCCTAAACCATAACCTCTAAACTTCTCTTTTTCTTTCTCTCACCCCTCAGCAGACTGTGATTGCTCATTCTCTCTCTCTTATCTCTTTCTTTGACAGCGGACTGCGGTGGGACTCTGGTCCTGGTCAGTCAGGACGGGATCCAGCGTCCTCCTCTCCTCTTTCCTCCGGGGGACACCTCTTGGCCTTCTTGTCCTGCCTGGAGACAGTCTTCTGCCCCGAGGACAGCTGGAGCTCCGCTCTGGTCTCAGAAGGGAAAGGTACAAATAAATCATTCATCCAAAGTAAATCTTCTAAAGACTTTTACACCATTAAATCTGTTTTTAAGAAACCACCAAGCTCATTAAACCATTTCATTTCAACAATTGTGACCTGCACTTGAGTCAGACTTAAGTCAGTATTTTGATGACTTGACCCTTAACTTGATGAAATGGACCAAGACTTGGGACTTGACTTGGACTGGTCTCCCTCTGACTAAAGCTGGTTGTACACTACAGGAGTTTTGCCCCAATTATAAGCCTGATGTTCCCCTCTACGAGTTCGGGGAGAGATTTTTTGTTGTTTCTCTCCTTATGTCTGAGCATGACTGCGGCTATTTGTCGGGATACACCAGGGGTCGGCACCTTTTATGTTCAAAGAGCCATATTGGACCAAAAAACCAAAATCTAAATCTGTCTGGAGCCGCAAAAAATGTAAAGCTTTATATCAGTCCCACAATGCATGCAACGGATGCTGTAAGTGTTTATATAAGCTTTGTCAACCAGTTATCAAAGTAATAAGTCGGATACAAATGCAAAATGAGCTTTCATGATTACCATATTACCGTACAACTCGGGAGTGTATGTGAACAAGCCAAAGGAGAAAGGAGAAAAAAACACCGTGTATAGGTCGCACCGGACAACAAGTGGCACTTTTTTGCGGATAATTATTACATAATTCGACACCATGAACAGACGCGGGGCGCGTTTATAATCCCGCTCCTGCTCGAGCCTTTTTGACACGGAGGCCAAGGACCGCTAACATGAAGCAAAACTACAAGATGCAGATCAAAACATGACTAAACTCTGCATAAATCAGCTTTTATATTATCACTCAATCATGTGTCCATTGGCCTTCAATGCAGCGATGTGACTGAAGCGCTTACCTGAGACAAAGTTGCACACGTCTCTTTCCGCTAAATTCAGCTGATTTTGCCCAAACTCCGTGTGTTATTTCCGTGCCTTTGTGCATAAAATACAGTCCTTCATTCATTCCTCGGTAAAGTTTTCCCCTGCGCTGCTTCTGCTGTTGATCTGCGAGTCCTCGATCGTCTGTGAACGGCCTTCAACGCTTTATCATCTCCCGGGTTGCAACAAAACTTACGCATTTGCAATGAAAGCAAATGATTCGGTCCAAAAACTGTTGAATCCTGTGTTCTATCGTTCTGTTTCCCTTTTGGATCCATGGCCCTGACGTTTGTTTACAACAGCGCGCGGAGCTGAAAGAAACACGTGTCGCTCGGCTATGACGTAATTCTTCGTTGACAGAAATGTAGAAATTAAATATTTATTCTGCACATTTTTATAGCATTAGAAAACTTAAAGAGTGTTTGACATAATTTTCCTCCTACGAAAATTCTATTAAAAAAAATATTTTCACACAATTTTCCACTTTCATATTTTTGAACGGCCTCCAAGGAGCCACTAGGGGAGCGCCAAAGAGCCGCAGGTTGCCGACCCCTGGGATACACCATCGTGAGGTTCACATGCTGCATGTGAACATAACATAAACATGAAACATTGCTTCATCATTTAACGCTTTGTGCTCGTAGTCCAAGTGCAGGTTTCTTTATACGAGCATTACACACTGTGTCATCTCAAACACACCTGCTCCTTAAATGTTGTGTGAAGCACCGACTTTAGCCTACTATATATAGAACATGGCCAACACAGAGTTTGTTGGAACGTTTTCATTTCACTTCCACAATGTGTCAGTGTAACAGCTCCTTACCACCAATGAGCCTTTGCTCTCCTGTGACCTTTATCAACCTGCTTTAATCCTCTCGCGTTTCATTGTCATTTTTTATAAACGCGCACATAAAACAAAACACTCTGCCCTCGATCACATGACACACACACTGTTTTCCACTCACTCCGCTCCCCGAGTCTGTGTCGTCTCTGTTCTTCCTGCGACGATGATGCGACTGTGAGACAAATAATCGTTGTAAATGTCCTTATGTCTGTTCTTTTCTGGCGCCTCAAAAAATCGCAAAAGATCCTAAACTCCTGTAGTGTGCAGCCGGCTCTAGACTTGACCTGGACTTGTCTCTCTGGCTCACGTGTTCATCATGTCACATATTTAACAGAGAGTCGAATGGTTGGGAACTATAGTTTGTAAATTTAGCATTTTCTGCAGCTGTGTTCGAGTCCCGCTCATGTCCTCTCTTGATGTTTTTTTACCCCATACTCTGCTATTCCTCTCATACACCCCCCTTCTTCCAGTACTTTTATTCACAATATGGTTAATTATCGTCTGGACTCTGCTCAGAACATTCCTCCTCCTGACCACATACACACACACAAAGGGCGCACTCACATACAAAAAAAAGGAAAACGTCCTGACCATAGACTGTATAATCGGATATATACAGTCTATGGTCCTGACTCTTCTAAGCCAGCACACCATTGCCTCTCTTTGATTTAGAACTTGACTTGGACTTGTCTCCCTTTGACTGAGACTTGTCTCTCTTCATAAACAAACACTCACCAGTTTTCCGGTCTGTTTTCCAGGGTAAAGTTTTCCCTAAACTCCGCAAGCGCAGCAGCGCCGCCCGACTGTTGGACCAGGACCGGCCTGGAGACGAGGAGACGGCCGCCGACTACGTGTTTCGAATCGTTTACCCGGGATATCGCTACGACGCCAGTAAGTCTGAGATTACCCCAAACATGACTCAAATACAACCTAAAACACGCTCCAATTACACTCAAGATATCGCTACGACGCCAGTAAGTCTGAGATTACCTTAAACATGACTCAAATACAACCTAAAACACGCTCCAAATAAACCCGGGATATCGATACGACGCCAGTAAGTCTAACCAGCCCTGTCTGCTCACGAAAAAGACCGAAATATGACAAAACTCTGCCCCAAAGACAATCAAAATACACTGAACTCAAAGACAAAAAACACTTCTAAAAGCACATAAGAGCGTTAGTTAGCTAGCTTTTTAGACCGTTTATTACCTTTCCATAGAAACAGGTTTAGTCCTGACTCTGGTCCACGTTTAGTCCTGACTCTGGTCCACGTTTAGTCCTGACTCTGGTCCACGTTTAGTCCTGACTCTGGTCCATGTTTAGTCCTGACTCTGGTCCATGTTTAGTCCTGACTCTGGTCCACGTTTAGTCCTGACTCTGGGCACCAGCAGGAGGCCGGTCCCTGAGGTCCTCAGAGTGCGAGATGGTTCATAACGCACTAACATGTCAGAGATGTACTTTGGTGCTAGTCCATGGAGAGACTTAAACACAAGCAGAGCTGTTTTAAAGTCTATTCTCTGAGCCACTGGAAGCCAGTGCAAAGACCTAAGCACAGGACTAATGTGATGGTACTTCCTGGTTCTGGTCAGGACTCTTTTGACTTTTTTCTTGTACAATGACAATCAGTAAAAACTTTGACTTGATTTTGATGAACTGATTTTTATGTCATCCCTTATATTTCATACACCACATGCATTTCCACAAAAACGTGTCAGGGGCCTGATTACTACAAGTAGACAGCTGGCCTAGAGCCTAACCTTACCCAGGTTTTGAAAGTAAATACAGTATAATAAAATGCACTAATGCAAAGTGATGTTGTGTGGCATAACTTGGAGGTCAAATATGATTGTTTTGTGAGCTTTAGTCATCAACTAATCCATCGACAGGGCTCGTCTTTAGTCAGTTTTACCTCAGCAGAATGACACAGATGGAGCTTGTGATGTCCTTCAGAGCAAAGCCTAATATTATCTCTCTGGACTAAAGAGGCTTTGTTTTATTTCTTCCAAAAGTAGGTTTATATTTTTGAGCTGCAACTTTTAAGGCGGCTGCTTTATTTTAGCCTGGAGTCAAACAAACTCATTTCAGACACATTTAAACTCGTGTAAGTGAGTTTCTGCTGGAGAAGTTTCCTCGCCCACAGTCATGTTTGTGTCTCTACTTTACAACTGCATTTCAGACTTTTGTTTAGCAGCTGTAGAGTTTGGACACAATCAGGGCTTTTTTTTCCCAATTCAAAGCTGCTCCAATAGACAGAAAAAGATGGGCATTTTGTTTTTTAACTAAAACACAGAAGAAGGAACTACTTACCACAGAACAGGTCTCCATGTTTATCACATTGAGTTGACGCCACAGACAAGCCGCCAAGGTGGGAGATATAAACTCCTCCTGACAATGCCGCTGTGGAGCAAAACCGATCAAAGTTATTAGTAGGGCTGTAGTTGATGAAAGAAAGTCTTGGTAGCCTAAAGACATGTCCCATCGACCGATTAATCGACTGAAAAAGGAGCATGGCTTAGTAAAAGCACGCATAATCATCTCCAGATCAGACTTTGACAACACTGTCTTCACTCTTCTCCTTGGCGGCACGGTGGCAGAGCAGTTAGTGTTCTTGCCTCACAGCAAGAAGGTCGCGGGTTCAATTCCCGCACGGGCCGGGCCTTTCTGTGTGGAGTTGCATGTTTCTCCCCGTGTCTGGGTGGGTTTTCTCCGGGCACTCCGGTTTCCCCCACCAACCAATAACATGCATGTTAGGGTAATATCCTCCAGCTACGGTAGTCCTGACCAAGCCTAGCAACAACATCTGGAGATGGGTGTGCACTGTGGCGATCACAGCTCCTGAGGAGATGCCCCAGAGGCATTAAAGAATGGGTCAAATGCAGAGGACAAATTTCCCTACGCGGACAATAAAGTGTACCTTACCTTACCTTCACTTTTGAGATGTAGATTAGAGACCTGCACGGGACTAGATTTTCATGCCGCCCGATCCCGACGCCCCAGTCTGCCTGCCCGCCCGAGAAACCCCTGCAAGTCCCGTTGGGTCCCGACTTTTTTTTTTTTTTTTGGGCGACACGAGGATTGCATGGCGGCCCCAGGGCATAACTACATAACTAAACTCAGCATAACTCTCTGCATCGGTTTTTTAAACGATTAGGCACCAGCCTAAATAATCTGCAACAAGGCGATTATGTTTGTTTGACACATTCAATCATAAAGCAATGATGTCTGTGTATTTCTACTTGAAATACAAAGCTCCTCACACCTCCAGTTTCTTGCCCAAACTCCGTGTGTATTATTTCCATCTCCCGCACACATGATACGCACGCTAGACTAGGAAATACAGCAGCGCCAGTGTTGAACAGCAGCGCGCACAAAGCGGTATTTCTTTCTTGCTACGTAATATTTTTAAGACAGCGGAGAGAGCGCGAGTCCGGTCAGGACCCGAAGTGTTTGGCCTGACCGCCCGTTCCCGCCCGAGGCAACGTTAAAACCGCCCGATCCCGAGGGTTTGCTCACGGGTCCCGCGGGAATTCCCGCCCGATGCAGGTCTCTAATGTAGATCAAGTAGCACTAAAACAGTGTATCATCCAGAATCGCCTCCACCATTACATCATTTACAACTTTGAGCAAAGCAGTCTCAGTAAAATGCAATTTTCGAAACCCAGATTCAGATTTATCAAACAATCTTTGCTGTTTCATCAGAGAGATAAGCTGCCCTACCACAACTTTTTCCAAGATCTCTGAGACAAGTGGAAGTTTTGATATAGACCTGTAATTTTTTGGCTCCTAGGGTTGACAACCACATTAAAGTTAAATTATTATTATATAACACAAGAATCAAGTTTATTCAAACTTGTATGACGATTTTTAGTCCTTAAACATGGGCGTGTCAGGTGGATTTGACCAATGTTTATCACACAAGTAAATTTTTTGCTGACTGTTTGTTTCATTTAAGCAGCAGTCACATGACCTGTAATGAGTGTGCTGTGTGTCTGAATGAACACATGAATGAGTCTTATCTCTAACCTGTCTTTATCCTGAGTGTTTGTGTCCTGTTGTTTCTGTCCTGAGTGTCTTTGTCCTAACGCTGTTGTGTGAACGCAGTCACCATAAACTACCACCACTCGACGGGCAGCCGAGCTCCGTCTCTGGACGACGACGAAGAGGAAGAAGACCGACTCCACGCCATGATCTCTATGATCTGCTCACGGAACCTCACGCACCCAAATGCCCACAAAGGTTACACCTCTGCTCCACCTCTCCATCCTTCATCTCTCCATCTCTCCATCCTCATCCATTCATCAGAACAAACCCAAATCCAACAAGTCTAAATGCAAACAAAGGTTACACCCATCTGTTCATCCTTCCAACTTTCTATCTTCATCTTTCCTTTATCCCTCCATCCTGAACCAACTCAAATGCCCACAGAGGTTACATAGACTTCTTCTCCATCTCCTCATCTCTTTGTCTCCTTTAATCTCTTCATCCTCATTTCTCCATCTGCACCAAACTCAAATGCACACAGTGGTTAAACTGACCTCTGCTCCATCTCTCAATCTTCATCCTTTCTCTTTCCTTCATCCCTTCATCCGCAACAACCTAAATGCCCACAAAGGTTCCACCTCTGTTCCACCTCTCCCTCATCCCTCCATTCTGAGCAAACCCAAATTCCCATAAAGGTTACACTGACCTCTCCTCCACTGCTCCATTTTCATCTCTCCATCTGCGACAAACCCAAATACCCAAGCTTATACAAACATCTGCTCTATCTCTCCATCATCTTTGAAGCCTCATCCCTCCATCCTGAACAAACCCAAATGCACACAAAGGTTACACCGACCTCTCCTCCATCTCTCCTAGATCTTTCCATCTCTCTATCTCATCCCTCCATTCTGAAAAAAAAACTAAATACGTGCTAAGGTTACTCTGATCTTTGCTCCATCTACCCATCATATTCCTCTCTCCTTCCTTTGTTCTTTCATCTGCAACAAACCCAAATGCCCACAATTGTTACTCTATCTTTTCATCTCTCCATCCTCATCCCTTCATCTACAAAAAAAACTCAAATGCCCACAAAGGTTACACTTCTGCCTTATCTCTTCATCATTTCTCCATCCATCCTGTACAAACCCAAACGCTCACAATTGCGTCAGCTTCTCCTTCTTCATCCCTTCATCCTGCTTGTCTTTATCCTCCCCTGAACCACGCCCACATCTTTTCTCTCTAACCACACCCACATGGCCTTTCCTAATGTTTTTCTCCCAATTTGAATCATTCCCAAATTTACACCAGTTCAAACCAGACTTTTATCAGAGGACCAGGCCAAAAGATTAAAACTTATCTTTGTTTTTCAAAGTCAGTCAAACGCAGCGCTCTGATTGGTCCAAAGTGATTGAGGTGTTGAAGGATTAGTGGGAAATAGGCTTGAATTTTGTGTAAAGTTTGGTTCAGACTCAAATTGGAAAATGACACTTCTACGTCTGTGTCCATCACCTCATGAACCTCCTCTTCCTTTTCCTCCTCTTCCTGTCGTTCTTTCTCTTTTCTTCCCTTCTCTTTTGTTTTTCGTTGCTTGTGCTGCTTCGGACTCGACAGTGTCTTTGGCATGAGCATGTTCGGGGCATGAGAACATTCACAGCTGATTCAAAGTCTTGTGTTGCTTTGTGGGACGGGAAAGACTCTCTGGGCGATGGTTAAAGCTCTCACAGGACATTCACAGCCTCATTCACACCAACACTGAAGTTGAAATCTAGTTCAGACGGGCGACCCTTGGCTTTGTGTGAAAGACCCTTATGCTGCGTTCAGACCGAATGAAGCGGATTTTGTCTATTTTCGAAGCTGTCGCCCCAACAGACACCCTAAAGGCCACAACGCGCGTCGATCACGTTGAGAGAGTAGGAGAGAGAAAGGCTTGCTGCATTTTACCCAGTCGCACAACTTTCTCCTAGTTCTTTTGCTGTCTCTGTCCTCCTCCAGTGTCACGTCCTACAGCAGGTTTAAACATTTTGAATAGATCCATGTGAGGCTTTGTCAGTCCAGATCAGGTCCATGTTGTTTGTTTTGTGTCGACAGATTTTCAGAGCAACGAACAACCAAAAAAAAAAAAAAAAGCAACCATGGTTAAAAAAGGACTTCAGTAAACAGTTCTTCTTTCCCCTTCATGTGAGAGGAAAACAGTGTCACTACGTCACAGGAGTGCAGTGTCTGATTAGTGGAGCTGCATTTGACGCTTGAAAGTTCAGCAGAGCCCAACTCAGGCGTCGACACCTGATGAGGCCAAAGTGTCCGCTGCAGGTTTGAGCGTCTAAGAAGCTGCGGCAGCAGACGCCTGACCAGGTGAATTTCAATGCGTAGACGCAAAGTTGCTGGACGCTTACATTGACTTAACATGTAAACTGGACGCTTCAGCACTGTCCAGTCTGAACGCAGCTTTAAAGCTCACACTTAAGAGTTTTCTGATCCTGGATCAGTTTTTGGTCATTTAGTTGAACTAAAGTTAGTCAAGATGAAGAAAATACTTTGTGCTTTGAAATTACTTTTATATAAAGTTACATAGTGACTTAGAATTATTGATCGTACATCGTACAGGGCTGAAATGATTGTATAATGTATTGACAACACTGGCGTTGACAGAAAGAGTTTGAGAAGCTCTGCTGTTGTAAACAGTTTTACAGAATAAATTAAACACTGTCCAGTGCTGTATTTGTGATTCTTCCACATGTGATCAGAGGAGCAACAGTTTGTGTTGTGTAAAAGTTCTGAGCAGATTACACTCTGACAGCTTTCTGCTTCCTCTTCACACGACCTGTCGTCCTTTGTCCGGTGTTCGAGCTGGACCGGCCGCAGACACAGAGATGTAACTGTACTGCACAGTGCACGATCAGAGCAGAGCCGACAGAGCTCACATGGGACGATAGGAGTAGCTCCGCTGATCGAGCTGGAACTTATAATTCCAGTGATGTTTGATGCTTTGGAGCTGTTATAAAAACCAGGATCTCAGTCCCCAACGCTGCACATTCCTCTTTCCCAGAACTGTGATTTCCCCTGGCCGCAGTTTGTCCAGGTCTGGTGTCTCTGAGAGTTTAGATCAGGAGTGTCCAAACTTTTCAGATCGAGACGTCCTAAACATGCCAGCGACTCGCGACAGCCACAACAAAACCATTCCAAAGTATT
The DNA here is from genome assembly GCA_038363315.1 of Mugilogobius chulae. Lineage (NCBI taxonomy): Eukaryota > Metazoa > Chordata > Actinopteri > Gobiiformes > Gobiidae > Mugilogobius > Mugilogobius chulae. The sequence continues at coordinate 4,864,993 of CM076415.1, read as the reverse complement.
TTAGCGGTTTATTATGTTATATGAAAACATTCTGTTTTCACCTTAAAAAAATGATTATATTGTGAATCATCATTGTAAAACTACATCTCATGAGCGAGGTTTTGCTTTGTCTGGTTTAGTCGAAAGGCGTTGGTCCACAGTTTTGACTCGTGTCTTCCGGAGCATGCTCTGATCTGTTGGGTTTGTGCAGCTGCTGCTTGTGTGGCTTCACTTTCACTTTCACTTTCTCCTCATGTCGCTGGCTGCATGATCTTCCACTGTGTCTGTGTTTCTCATCACACCTTTGAGTTCCTCTCTCTCTCTCTCTTCATGTTCACTGTTCTCTCTCTCTCTCTCTCCTTTGTCGTTTGGGGTGCCGTGGGGTTCCGCAGTAGTCCATCGGATCCGGATTCTCACACAGAATTCCCGGGTCTTGTGTTTTGTCCCGGAGTCGGTCTCTGGAGCTTGTTTTTTTAAATGAAAAAGCAGTCTTGACTTTTGTTGGTTTTTCCATCTCTCTCTCTCTCTCTCCTCGTGCCATTTTCTTCCTGTTTTTTCTTTTTCGTTTCTGAACTCATCTGCACGGCTTCTGCGTTTGTCCGCCCCACGACATCACCCTCTCCTCTCTCTCCCTCTTTTCTCTCCTTCTCTCTCTCTCTCTTTCTGAATGAACCAAAACCTGCACGGCTCTTCTTGCATCTCCTGCTCGTCTTTTTTACAAACGCATCTCTGACTTTTTGACTTTCCCTCGTGTTTCCATCCATCCTCCATCTCTCAAAAGGGAAAGTTCGAGCTGAAAACTGGGAAATGTGGAGATTCACTTTAACCCCTCGTGGTCCGACCTGCAGAAAAGAGACAGATCATTTGAGTAAAACTGATTTAAAGGTGATTATTTCCCTGTTTGAGCCGAACTTTCTCTTCACCTCCATTAAAACCAACAAAAGACGTTTGATTTGTTTTAAATCTGAGTTCTGTTCACAACTGACCAACGTTTTAACTCTACTGTCACTCTTTCCTCCCTCTCTCTCTCTCTCTCTCCTCTCCTCTCCCTTTCTCTATCTATCTATCTATCTATCTATCTATCTATCTATCTATCTATCTATCTATCTATCTATCTATCTATCTTTCTTTCTTTCTCTTCCTCCCTCTCTCTCCTCTCTCTCCTCCCCCTCTCTTCTCTCCCTCTCTCCTCTCTCTCCTCCTCTCTCTTTCTCTCTCCTCTCTTCCTCTCTCTCTCTCTCTCTCTCTCTCTCTCTCTCCCTCTCTCTCTCTCTCTCTCTCTCTCTCCCCCCCCTCCCCCCTCCCTCTCTCTCCTCTCTCTCTCTCCTCTCTCTCTCCTCTCTCTTCTCTCTCTCCTCTCTCTCTCCTCTCCCCTCTTCTCTCTCTCTCCTCTTCTCTCTCTCCTCTCTTCCTCCTCTCTCTCTCTCTCTCCTCTCCCTCTCTCTCTCCCTCTTCTCTCTCTCTCCTTTCTCTCTCTCCCCCTCTTCTCTCTCTCTCTTCTTCCTCTCTCTCTCTTTCTCTTCTCTCTCTCTCTCCCCTCTCTCCTCTCTCTCTCCTCTCTTCCTCCCTCTCTCTCTCTCCTCTCTCTCTCCTCCCCCCTCTCTTCTCTCCCTCTCTCTCCTCTCTCTCCTCCCCCTCTCTTCTCTCCCTCTCTCCTCTCTCTCCTCCTCTCTCTTTCTCTCTCCTCTCTTCCTCTCTCTCTCTCTCTCTCCCTCTCCCTCTCTCTCTCTCTCTCTCTCTCTCTCTCTCTTCTCTCTCTCTCTCTCTCTCTCTCTCTCTCTCTCTCTCTCTCTCCTCTCTTCCCCTCTTTCTCTCTCTCTTCTCTCTCTCTCTCAGATTTGTCGGAGGGGGGGGCGGAGATGGGAGGGAGCCCGTCGTCGTGGCAACAGTCTGACGTTGACCCGGCCTGTGTCTCTTGTTCTTCGCTCACGTTTGACTCGAGCTGCAGCTGCGTCCACGACTCTGCAGACATCCACACGTAAGTCCAGGTCCAAGTCCAGATCCAAGTCCAGATCCAAGTCCAGGTCTGAGTCCAGGTCCAAGTCTGAGTCTAGTCCCAGGTCCAAGTCCAAGTCTAGCCCCAAATCCAAATACAAGTCCAAAACAAAGAGAGACAAGTCCGAGTCAAGCTCCAAATCTTATTCTTTTTCTTTTGATCAATTTACCAAATGCATCTTATTCATTTATTTTCCTATTTAAGCTAATGTTTTGGTCACAAATTAAATAGTCAACACAGAATTATCAGAACAACTTTGAGAAAGTAGAACTGTGCTGGGGATCAATAAGACGCTCATCTGGCGATTATTTTCATTAGAAGGTCAGACTCTCAATTATAAAGAGTTCTATCAACAAATAAATAGTCAGCAGCTACTTTTTCATACAAATAACTTCTTAACTCAAAACATTTAGTAGAAAATAACAATGTGTCAAAAGAATCTTTTAAGCCTAAAATACGTCTTCAGTCTAAGATATAGGGTGGCTGCAGTGCCACAAAACGCCAAAGATGGCGCCCTTGTTCAAAACCTTTGCCACTTACACAGTGCACCTTTAAGGTTGCAATTACGGCTTATAAACAGCATTCAGCTCCTGATTAGAACTAAAATTCTTTATTATTTTGTTCAGTCAGTGCAGTGGTCTAGTGCAGCATTTATCATATTTTTGGAGTTTACTTATTTAACACATAAAAAGTGAGTTACTTTTTTCAAGGACCCTATCTTTAGGGTTTGGGGAGACAACCTCTCCTTCCCAGCTCTGCCCTGTCCGTTTCTGGGAAACAAGTTACACAGAAGAGGATTCCCAGTCCTCTCGCCCCGTCCCTGTTAGTCGCCTTTTACAACACGCAGGGAATATGGTGGTAGTATTCTTTAGTCTGGCTGCTGACTACTTCCTCTAGATACAGTGGCCATACCAGCACGCCAAAGCCTGATCCCATCAGATCTCAGAAGCTAAGCAGGGTTGGGCCTGGTCAGTACTCAGATGGGAGACAGAGGAGGAACCTCAGGTTCCACAGTGGGGCAACAGAGGAGAGACTCGTTGTTGTGTCTGAAGACAAAACACTTCACCCACACTGCCTGAGTCTGAGTCTGGTGTTGTGTGTGAATAAGTGTCCTGACTAAGCCCTGTCCAGGCTTCACCTTGGTGGGACACAGCCTTGGTATATAATATTAAAACTTTTGAAATAACGATAACCCAACACTGCCAATGTCTTCAAAATGTTATAAAAGATAAAAGATGATCACTTTGTGTAACTTGTATTTTGTGTTTGGGGATTGTGACTGAAACAGGTGAGAAGCAGCAGCTTTAGGAGGCAGAACAGTTCCACCAGAGCGACAGAAACAGAAGAACTGAGGCTGTTAAATACTCATCTGTCAGCAGGAGGTTAATTTTGTTTGTTTGTTTGTTGTTTGTTTGTTTTTTTTGTTGACAGAGTTCCGCTGAAGATGTTGTGCCAAAACATGAAGCGACAGATCGTCTCCAGAGCGTTTTACGGATGTGAGTATAAAATACTATTGTTCATCTCCTCAGGGATCTCTTTAAATGAATCTCATGTTCTTTTCTCACACTTGTTTGAAATTCTACCTCCAGATAAATCATTTTTAATAATCAGTGCGTCTCATATTAAACAGCGTCTGGTTTATTGATTCTGTTCATTACAACATATTGGTTTGTTCTGGTGAAACATAATTAACTTTAATTAACTTTCCGTCAACAGACGCAGATGTAATTGTTTTATTAATGTTCTCTAAATGAAAACGCCTTTCTACTTCATTATTTTCTTAAGTCAGGTTTTTGTACGAGGTTGGTTTCATTTTGTAAAATGTGTGATGTCCAGGTGATGTTTTCATTTTAATAACCTTATACTTTCCCATGAAAATCTCTAGAACATAGTTTTGCACGTTCATTGCAGTGATTTCTATAAGTGACTAAGCTGCCGAACAGCTGTGTTAAATACTCAACCCTGTTAAAAAAAAAACATTAAAAAAAAAAGATAAAATTAGGGGAAGCACCCCCAGACCCCCAGGACTGAGACCTCCTGTTCACTGACTGTGACGCCTTAAACAGACCACACGTGTGAGCGAGAGGCCGCGCGCCCTCGACGAGTGAGTTGCTTGGTGGAGAGCGTAGTGATAACACACCGAGAGTGAGAAGAGAGAAGCGACTGCAGCTGCTGCCTCTGTGTCTCTACGAGGAAGATACAGCTCATAGAACAACTGCACTTAAACACAAGTTGATCATATGTTTTTTTTCTTCCTCATCTGTGAGTTTTTAAAGTAAAAGAAGTATAAAATCACTTTCAGTTCTCTTCTTGATGTTTCATCAGTGTGTGATGGATGTAGTGCTGCTGAAGTCTTTAAAATGCATCAATACAGACAGATTTTTAATGCAATTTGATTGAAACCGCTTCACTGCGCGAGTCTCGAGCGGGAAAAATACGTTTAGAGCTTATTTTGCATTGGCAAGTGGCTTTGGCTGCGCTTCAGGGCGGCTGTTTGGCGCTTTGGCGTGTTATGTGCAAGATCTGACCCACAGAAGTAGATCTGACCCACCCACAGAAGTAGATCTGACCCACAGAAGTAGATCTGACCCACAGAAGTAGATCTGACCCACAGATCTGACCCACAGGAGTAGATCTGACCCACAGGAGTAGATCTGACCCACAGGAGTAGATCTGACCCACAGGAGTAGATCTGACCCACAGATCTGACCCACAGGAGTAGATCTGACCCACAGAAGTAGATCTGACCCACAGATCTGACCCACAGGAGTAGATCTGACCCACAGAAGTAGATCTGACCCACAGATCTGACCCACAGAAGTAGATCTGACCCACAGGAGTAGATCTGACCCACAGAAGTAGATCTGACCCACAGATCTGACCCACAGGAGTAGATCTGACCCACAGGAGTAGATCTGACTCACAGGAGTAGATCTGACCCACAAGAGAAGGCGTGTACGTGAAATGAGCCTGGCACCTGCCTGTGTGAGGCACTTCGTTTGCCGTTCCGCTCCAAATCCTCGTGCAGTGTGTTTGCCCCTGAAAAGGGTTTAGTTCGAGACGTGTGAATTTATTGTGAAGTCTGTTTTTGCCTAAATCTGTGTGGATTCACATGGACTGCCACGAGAATGCTCGAATTATGACTTAAAAGTCCCATCAGACGGCTGCGACTGCTCCGAGGTCTGTGTAAAGAGCAGATTGATTTAAACACTTTCTAAGTCTTGCAAGACCAAACTTGCACTCAGTGTACGGCAGGAGTAACAGATAAAAACATAGATTCAGAATTCCAATCTGAACTCTTATTTTACAGCTTCTAAACTCTGTAGTAAAGTCATATACAGTCCATGGGTAAAGAAGGAAGGAAAGGGGCGGAGCATGAACCCACTCACACAAGGAAAGGGTCAACGGACAAGTCCCGATCTGATATTGGTATCGATATCGGCTAACCATCTATGCATTCTACCAGATTCAACCGGTATTATAAGGCACAAGAGTGGTGCCATTCTCGTTCTCTCTCTCTCTCTCTCTCTCTCTCTCCTCTCTAACCCCCTCTCTCTCTCTCTGTTGTTCCAGGGCTGGCGTACTGCAGACACCTGTCCACTGTGCGCACTCACCTGTCTCCTCTCTCTCTCTCTTCCTTCTCTCTCTCTCTCTCTCTCTCTCTCTCTCTCTCTCTCCTCTCTAACCCCCTCTCTCTCTCTCTGTTGTTCCAGGGTTGGCGTACTGCAGACACCTGTCCACTGTGCGCACTCACCTGTCTGCGCTGGTGAACCACAGTATAGTTCCTCCAGATCGACCGTGTGAAGCGTCTGGAGGTCTGAGCCGAGAAGTGTGGAGCAAGTACCAGAAAGACTGTAAGGTAACAACATGTATCTCTAAAACTGTTCCTACTCTTAAACACTGACGTCATTTTACAGCTCAATTCTGTCTACAGATGTTAGAGCGTCTGGTTGATAAAAGAGGACAGTAAAAGATATCGTATACTTTCTGGTGTAGTAGTACTTAAGACTGTCCTTGGTCTAAGACGAGTCTAGAGAGAGCTTTTTTAAGGTCTTGGTCTCGTCTCGGACTCGAGCACATTTGGATTCTTGGTCTTTGATCATATTTTGGAGTCGGTCTTGGACTCAGTCTCTTCTTGGACACCAAGACCATGTTTCATGACCACGCTCTTCTAAACAAGGCTTTTGCTAACTAAAGCCAACAGACTCCTGACCCTGGGCTCACACTGCACCAGTCCAACTCCGGTGCAGCCACCTGAGTCTTTACTTAACTTGAAAAGTCCGAGAGTGGCTCACACGGCTACAGTCCAGTCCGGTGTCTCCGGTACGGCCAATTCGGCGCTCTGAAAATGTTTCGTTTGCTTCAAATTTTGGCCAGACGCCGGAGCTCACCGGAGCCCTTTTTAATAAAGTTGTGAAAACAAGACACGATAAACAGACAACCAAGACACGCGCGGGTGAAGTGAATCAGGTGATTTTCAAAATAAAATCCCATAATAATAAAAAAATACGTCAAAATACGACATTTACACGATTATGTAACATACAGCGTGTAAATAAACTTCCCGTGCTTATCCATCATGCGGCGAAAAATCAAACAGAAAATGAACTGACGTGAAATCAGCCCAAAACTCGGCGCATGTGTTCTTTGTTTACATACATGTGCTCAGCGATCGCGTAATCTCACAAATTGAACGTGAGTTTGGGGTCTGCAGAGGTCGGCAGCAGAGCCTGTGGCTGCAGCAGGACCATGAGGAGGACTCAGACAACCGGAGCTAATGTGAGTCACCCACCTTAGCTAGACCGGTCTGTGACTGCACCGGAGTTAGACTGGAGGCAGTGTGAACCCGGGGTCAGTGTCTGCTTCCTCTGGCCTGGTCTGGGTCTGGTCTGGGTCTGGGTCTGGGTCTGGTCTGGGTCTGGGTCTGCTCTGGCCTGGTCTGGGTCTGGTCTGGGTCTGGTCTGGGTCTGGGTCTGGGTCTGCTCTGGCCTGGTCTGATCTGATCTGGTCTGGTCTGTGACAGATGCTCTCACATCGCTGACTCTTCACTTGGACAAACTGATGGACAGTTTCATATTGACTTTTGTCTGATAAACGTCGTTCAGTCTGGTGTTTGTGCTGAGCTTGGCTTTTAGGCATGTGAGAAAGAATTTATGTGTCACATGATCTGTCCAACGAGAGAGAGGGGGAGAGAGGGAGAGAGAGGGAGGGAGTGAAAGAGAGAGAGAGGGAGGGGGGGTGGGCTGAAGGAGTGGACATTAACTAGACCGTTTGGAGTCTTATGCCCTTAGAGCCCGCTACTCTAAATACAGCTTATTTTAGTCCTTCTTTAGTCCTACTTTGGACCTTTTTTAGTCCTGTTTTAGTCCTGTTTTAGTCCTGCTTTAGTCCTGCTTTAGTCCTGCTTTAGTCTGTTTTAGTCCTGTTTTAGTCCGTTTTAGTCTCTTTAGTCCTTTTAGTCCTGTTTAGTCCTGTTTAGTCCTGTTTTTAGTCTGTTTAGTCCTGTTTTAGTCCCGCTTTAGTCCTGTTTTAGTCTTGCTTATCCTGCTTTATCCTTTTTAGTCCTGTTTTAGTCCCGTTTTAGTCTTGCTTTAGTCCTGCTTTAGTCCTGCTTTAGTCCTGTTTTAGTCCTGTTTTAGTCCTGCTTTAGTCCTGTTTTAGTCCTGTTTTAGTCCTGCTTTAGTCCTGCTTTAGTCCTGTTTAGTCCTGTTTTAGTCCCGTTTTAGCCTTGCTTTAGTCCTGCTTTAGTCCTGCTTTAGTCCTGTTTTAGTCCTGTTTTAGTCCCGTTTTAGTCTTGCTTTAGTCCTGTTTTAGTCCTGCTTTAGTCCTGTTTTAGTCCTGTTTTAGTCCTGTTTTAGTCCGCTTTAGTCCTGTTTTAGTCCTGTTTTAGTCCTGTTTTAGTCCTGTTTTAGTCCCGTTTTAGTCCTGTTTTAGTCCTGTTTTAGTCCCGCTTTAGTCCTGTTTTAGTCCCGCTTTAGTCCTGTTTTAGTCCTGCTTTAGTTTTACTTTAGTCCTGGTTTATGCTGCATTCACCGGACAGCGTTTAAGCGTCTAAATTTGCGCGTTAAAACGTATTTTGACGCAAAATATTTTCAAAGCTGACGCCCCAACAGGTGCTCAAAAAGCCCCAATGCACGTCGAGGACAAGGACACTTTCTATGCTCCGACGCGCTTCTCTGCGTTCCTGTTTGTTTGCAAAAGGTTTTGTTCTGCTCGTAGACAGATCACTGAGAGAGAGAAAGAGAGAGAGGCTGCTGCATTTAAGAAAACGTTGTTTACCCGATCACACAACTTTCTCCTCCTCCAGACAGTTGTTTTGCTGCCTCTGTCCTCCTCCAGTGTCTCGTCCTACAGCAGGTTTAAACATCACAACCAGCATTTTGAATAGATCCATATGAGGCATCGTCAGTCCAGATCATCTTGTTTATTTTGTCGTGTTTCCAGATTTTCAGAGCAACAAACAACGAAGCCTTTGAAAAAAGCCCCAAAACAAGTCACCTTTGGTTAAAAAAGTTCATAAAAGACTTGAGTAGTCAGTCGTTCTTTCCCCTTGATGGGAGAGCAGAACAGCAACATGTCACATGTCACAGGAGTGGAGTCTCTAATTGACTGACGCCGACTTCCAACACGTGAAAGATGGATTTTCACAACTCCTGCGGCGGCCGCAGAAATATGCTTGAACGCTCAAGATGTGGGTTTACATTGACATAACATTGAAATTGTACCCAAAAACCCACCATTGAACCAGCTTTAGTCCTGTTTTAGTCCAGCTTTAGTCTTACTTTTGTTTTGGCCTTGCCTCCCCTCTTCCCTGCTCCAGGACTACAGATGTAAATAAACTGTAGGCCTAAGATATAATCTGGTAAAAGCATCTCTGCCATTGTGCTTAATGCAATTGTACATTGTCCTTAATAAACATTACATTTACATTTAGGCCTGCTTAAGTTTTAATTTAGTCCTGCTTTAGTCCTCTTGTTGCTTTTATATCTTGTCCAGAGTTTAAGAGATAAAAGTAAACTTGTGTAACGTGAGAGTAAAGTCAGAAGAGTTCTTGTTCTGTGCATAACTCGGGCTCATTACTGCGTCTAATCACAGCTCCTCAGTTCTATTATTAACCCGACTCCATCTCTCTGCTGCTAATGAATTCATAACGAGTGTGAGAGATGAACTGTCTGCAGCCAGAGGAAGAGGAGGAGGAAGAGGAGGAGGAGGAGGCCATTTTGGATCTCATTCATCAAAAGTCTTCTGTCGTCACATGTTTCAGAGCTAAAGTTAGAGACAGTTATGGATGCAGAGAGAGAGACGTGTCAGTGTGAAGAGCAGAGGATTTACAGTGAGTTTTAAATGTGTTTTTGTGCAGAATTACAAAGAGCTGGAGCTGCTGCGGCTGGTTTATTACGGAGGAGTTCAACACGAGATCAGGAAAGAGGTGTGGCCTTTTCTCCTGGGACACTACAAGTTCGGGATGGCCAAGAAGGATCTGGGACAGGTAATGCTTATCTTAATATTTACTATGACTGTACACTGGGAACAGTCCACAGGTTACATCTTTGTGTCCGAGACAACAGTCAGCTGAATCATGGCACTAGTTTCTGATGCTGCTCTGAAAAATCATTTCTCTTTAGTTTCTTTGCGCTGCCAGAGAAACTCTACACATCCACAATCTGAAACTTAAACACTGAACTATAGACAGAGCTGAACTTTCTTATACACAGACTACGCAAGCTGCTCAGGGCCCTGCCTTCTGACAGTTTTTTTCTAGTTACTGTCACCCTGGATGTACACAGACTGCGAGTTCGGTGCAGGTCCCGCAGAACTTAGAAAGTACTTAAAACTAATGCGCCCGTGTTCACTGACCTCCGAGGAGTGCAGATGTGAGTGCGGGAGCCGCGCGAGTCTGCGGAAAGAATCCACATGAAGTCTATTTTTCCCAGAGAGCAGCTTTCAATTCATTATACGAGCATTCTCGCTGGAATCTATGTGAATCCACGTGGCTTTGGATGAAACCGGACCGCAGCATCTGGTGTAACAGGCACTTTACAAGAAACCCGCACGTGTCCCGAACCGAACCCGCCTCACAGTTTCTGTACATCCAGGGTCAGTCCATCAGCCATCATGTCTGTTGGCTTCACCCTGTGTCCTTGTTACAGAGACACAGACACTTCCAATGAGCTGTCATGCGCAGTAGAGCGGAAAGTCACGTCCACAAATAATCCCTCATCTACCAATATTTCTGTTGAATTCTTTCAGAGGCTTCAAAACACAAGGTAGTATGTCCTGAAGAAGTTTCAAATTTTAGTTTTTCTGACCATATAAGTAAATATAAGTTCGGTTTGAGACGTGCAAGTTTCTTGTGAAGTGCCTTGTACACCAGCAGCAGTCCACTGGGGTCCATGTTTGTCCAAAGCTGCACAGATTCACGTGGATTCCCGCAACAATATATTAAGACTTGAAAGTCACATCAGACTGCTGCGACCTCCGGGAAAAATAGACTCTCTATAGATTCTTTCCGCACACTCACGCGACTCTCAGACGTGCACTCGCACTGCACCGAAGTCTGTGTATAAGGGCACATAGATGCATAAGTTAGCTGTGTTTTCTCTTTCACAGGTGGACGCGCGTATCTCGGAGCGATACCAGCAGGTGATGCGTGAGTGGAAAGCCTGCGAGCTCATCGTGAGGCAGCGGGAGAAGGAGATGCAGTCGGCCATCTTCGCCAAACTGTCGTCGGGAAGCAGCATCGACAGCCACGTCCTGAGACTGGTGCACCGCGACTCCACGCTCAGCAACGAGGTCTGGAATTCAGTCACAAAGTTCTGCGTTCTTAGTAAACTTTTTGTAAGAGAAGCAGAGTTTGAGTTGTGCAGCGTTAAAAGCCTGTGTTCCTGTGTCTGTGCAGGTGTTCATGTCCGTAGACGAGCCGGATGGAGGCAGTCAGAGCACTCCCAGCGCAGAGGACACTCCGCCCACCACCACCACCTCCACCCTGCTCCCGCCTCACGCCCTGCCCCCGAGGAGCGCCCCCTGCTGGAGTTTGACTCTCCAGACTCAGGCCTGCCCTCCTCCAGAAACTACTCCGTCACCTCCGCCCACTCACAGCTCATGTCCAGCACCGAGGAGGATCCGGGGCCAGCGAGGAGAACCAGGAGGAGAACCAGGAGCAGAACCAGGAGCAGAACCAGGAGAACCAGACCAGGAGCAGGACTAAAGACACGGACAGACTCTGCTCTCAGCTGGACAGACTGGTGACAAACGGAGACAAAGCAGAGAAGATCTCGCCCTCGCTCTCGTCTTACACGGTTTGTGCAAACATTTAGTATTTCATGATCTTATGACCTTGTGGTTAATAGTAGAAGTCTTCAAAGTAGTCATCTGGACAGTCGAAACGTCTTGATCTTCGGAAACACTGTCCAGATAACTACTTTGAAGACTTCTACTATGGATCACTCCTGGATGAATGAGGGACTACACCGTCTTGTGGTTAATACAAAAAGGACAGAGGAGATCTTATTTTATTTGGGAACCACAGTCCTGTCCTTCTTGACCATGTGCATATTAAGCAGGTCGCTTCTTCCAAATATTTGGGTATTTACATTGACAGCAGTCTTAGCCTACTTGGCAAGTCCATGAGAACCTCTTGTGCTCCAGGATACAGCCCCACTTTTCTACCTATCCGTCCTAGAAAGTGTGGTGCACTGTGGTATTCAGGTTTGGTTTGGACACCTGTAAGAGCAGGTCCAAACTAAACTTTCAAACCTCATGAAAATAGCCTTAAAAACTGTCTATAACAAAGGTAATGATCTATGCTCTGCCTTCACTGTACGAAAAGGCACTGGCCACAGAGGCTCTGAAAATAACAAAAAAGTATTTCTTAACCCATTTGGACTATTACACAGGTTATGTGTTTAGTCATGCTTTGTCAAGTGTGTGTTTTTAACGTGTTGTTCTAAATCTGTTTGCTGATGTGATTGCAGCACCACGTCTCAAAGACAAATTTCCCCGATGTGGGACAAAAAAGTACACCACCTTATCTTATCTTTGTTTTCACAGAACTGTTTTTGATGTTTTAACAAAGGCCCTATACCTTGCTTTTTGTGTAATAGCAGTTTGTCCATAACAAACTCTCAAATTCCAGCACAAAGTTGTCCATCAGTCATGTGACCTTCAGCCGTTTGTTTGGACACTCGGCTTAAGAGACAGACGGAGCTGTAGAGCACCACCTGGGCTGGATCCGCTGGCAGAGGAAGTCAAACCCAAGAGTATCGTGAAGGGAAACGGAGGACACTGAGTCTGACTGGACCATGTCTCTGCGGCTGCTTGGAGCTGTGGTCGTAAAGTCTATTGTTGCAACACCTCCAGAACACGTTGGTGGACACTTGAAGTAAGAGATGCTGTCAGGCTGAAGAGGGAGTTCTATCAGGCAGAGATACTTTGAAGATCTCAATCCCAGCGTCCGTCTTCAGGAGGAAGCAGAGCACTCAGAGGGAGACTCATCAACACTCAAGCTCCTCGAGGCAACGCTCTAGGATGAGTTGTCACATGTCTGGATGTTGTTGGACTGTGTGTCTCGATTGACACTGTTAGAAGAGCGACTGGAGGGTGTCTTCCAGTTCTAGAAAGATCACACTCCTTAGCCTTCCTGGTAAGAGGATAATCCAACCAAACCTGGGGGAGAATCAAGAGAAGCAGTGTGGTTTTTGTCTCGATGGTAGAACTCTGGACCAGCTCTATACTCTCCATCGACTGCTTTATAGTTTTCATGGGAGTTTCCCGAACCAGTTTACGTGTGTTTTGTTGAGAAAGCAGCTCTTCCAAATCTGTGGCCATGATTCACTTCAGGTGATGGAGAGTCCTGCCCCAAGTAGAGATGTTTAAGTATCTCTGGGTCTTGTTCAGGGGTAAAGGAAGAATGGAACAAGAGATTGACAGAGGGATCGTAAGGCAAAGCTCTTGATTTACCGATCTATCTACGTTCCAAACCTCACCTGTGGTCGTAGTCTTTGGATAAGGATCAAAAAGACATAAAGACAGAGTTATTCCAAAGTTAAGTTACATACAATTTATCCATCAACTTCCCCCATGTGTGACAGGTGTAAAGTGTCTGAGGGCACATTGACTCACGTTTTCTGGTCTTGTTGTCTTTAACTGGTTTCTGGTCTAAAATATTCAACTGGTTTTCCAAAGCCCATAAAAAGCCCCTCTCACCTGAACCACTACTATTTTCGTTGTTTACATACAAGGACTGTCCCTGCAATAATGCAACAACCGCTGGATTTGGGAGTGTTGATTGCAAGAAGACTGATCTTAAGAGAATGGAAATCTCCTGCAGCTCCTTCCTTCAAAGCATGGGTCAGTGACATGTTGTCACTGATACAAATGAGAACACTTAGAGCCATACGGACCTGCTCAGTTGATGCACCGATTCAGCTTTTTCTGTTCCGATACCGATTCCGATAATTTGACTTAAATATTTGCCGATACCGATATCAACCGATACCATTGTAAGAACTGAAACACCTTGTTTTTCTTATCAAAGCATAAGACATTTGTGTTAAATATTAATTCTAGTGCAAGTCACAACTTAACAACTCAATCTGAACAAAATGTCAAACATTATGAGATGTTCTGAATCAACACCAGCCAATAAATTAGTCTCATTATGTCCAATTAAAGGCACAACAATGGTATCGGCTGAACCGATTTAAAGAAAAAGTAACGCACACCAATGTCCTTGTAGAGGTGCATATGCAAGGAAAAGTAATTCAATGTAGAAAAAACTGCATTGCACACTCCAATGGTAGATGTCGAAAATGTATTTATTAACCAGATCAGATAACGTTTCGGCAACAGCCTTCATCAGATCATTTTTTCTTTTTTCTTTTCTCTTGAACCACAGTGCACAAAATGGTAGATATCGGCTGAACCGATATCATGGGGCCGATACCCGATCCAGCAAAATGGCCTGGATCGGCACCGATATCCGATCCCAGTATCGGATATCGGTGCATCCCTAGTTGACACTTTGCAAAGATATGGAATCCATTCCTTGCTTATCTTGAAGAAACACAACATTTGTAGTTTTGGACTTGTTAAATAAAATATTTAAAAAAAAGGACACAAGTAGAGCCGCAATAAGGCTCGGACATCGGTTAATCTGTCTCTGTAAGGTTCTCTGTGAAGATTGAGGACACGCTGGAGGGACAATTTCTCTCCAACATGTCCACAGAATGCCTCAGAAATCCCCCACATCTGCAGGAAGTGAGTGTGGAAATGGAAGTCTGGGTCTTATTGCTCAAACTCCTGCCTCTGTTATTCCTACTTGTTGAGATACATATTGATTGGGCCTCTTTTATCAATCCAGGTGCTAAATTGCGAGTGCTAAATCCCTCCTTTCCTCTGCAGCCTAACTTCCTGTCGCTCTGAGAAGTCGTGTGTTCAACCTTCTGTGTTTCGTCTTCGCAGATCGAGCTGTTGGACACCGTGGCTCTGAATCTTCACAGAATCGACAAGACGTCCAGCGCTGCGACAGAAACTATTATTACTTCACCACGGCCAATTTGGAGAAGCTACGGAACATCATGTGCAGGTAGAAAAAGTGTTTGTCACGTTGTTGGTGGTACGTGATCGGAAATAAAATGTCACGAAATGAGTTATCAAACAAGGATTTAAAGAGAGAGAGAGAGAGAGAGAGAAGAGAAGAGAGAGAGAGAGAGAGAGGGAGGGAGAGATAGGAGAGAGAGAGAGAGAGAAAGAGAGAGGGAAAGAGAGAGAGAGAAGAGAGAGAGAAAGAGAGAGGGAGGGAGAGCAAGAGAGAGAGAAGACAGAAGAAGAGAGAGTGAGAGAGGGAGACAGGAGAGAAAGAGAGTGAGATGAAGGGGAGAGAGGAGGGAGAGAGAAAGAGGATAGAGAGAGGGAGAGAGAAAAGAGAGAGAGAAGAAGAAGAGAGGGAGAGAGAGAGAAAGAGAGAGGGAAAGAGAGAGAGAGGAGAGCAAGAGAGAGAGAAGACAGGAAGAAGAGAGAGTGAGAGAGGGAGACAGGAGAGAAAGAGAGTGAGATGAAGGGGGAGAGAGGAGGGAGAGAGAAAGAGAGGATAGAGAGAGGGAGAGAGAAAAGAGAGAGAGAAGAAGAAGAGAGGAGGAGAGAGAGAAAGAGAGAGGGAAAGAGAGAGAGAGGAGAGCAAGAGAGAGAGAGAAGACAGAAGAAGAGAGAGTGAGAGAGGAGACAGGAGAGAAAGAGAGTGAGATGAAGGGGGAGAGAGGAGGGAGAGAGAAAGAGAGGATAGAGAGAGGGAGGAGAAAAGAAGAGAGAAAGAAGAAGAGAGGGAGAGAAGAGAAAGAGGAGAGGGAAAGAGAGAGAGAGAGAGCAAGAGAGAGAGAAGACAGAAGAAGAGAGAGTGAGAGAGGGAGACAGGAGAGAAAGAGAGTGAGATGAAGGGGAGAGAGGAGAAGAAGAGAGGGAGAGAGAGGAGAAAGAGAGAAGAGAGAGAGTGAGAGAAAAGAGGAGAAAGGAAGAGAGAGGAGAGCGAAGAGAAGAAAAAGAGAGAAAGGGGAGAGAGGGAGAAGAGAGAGAGAGAGAGAGGAAAGAGAAGGAGAGAGAGAGAGAATAAAGAGAGAGAGAAAAAGAGAGAGAGAGAAGGGGAGAGAAGAGAGGAGAGAGGGATGAGGACAGGAGAGAGAAGGGAGAGAGAAGAGAGAGAGAGAAGAAAAAAGAGAAGGGAGGGAGAGAGAGAAAGAACGGAGAGAGAGAGCAAGTGAAGGAAGAGAGAGAGGAGGAAGAAAGGAAGGGAGAGAGAGAGAGGGATGGAGAGATAGGAGAGAGAGAGGGGAAGAGAGAGAAAAGAGAGGAGAGAACAGGAGGGGAGAGAGGAGAGAAAAGGAACAGAGAGAGAGAGAGAGTAAGTTTCTAGACGTGTTAAATTCTCTGATGATAAAGTTGAAGTGACATGTGTTACACTATTACACTAAAAGTCGCTTTAATAACACATGTAATAAAGGTGCAGCTTAATCATGAAAGTATAAAACTGAAAGTCTGTTTGTGTCTGTGTTTGTTTTTCAGTTACGTCTGGGAGCATCTGGAGACCGGCTACGTCCAGGGGCATGTGTGACCTCCTCGCTCCGCTCATGGTCATCCTGGACGATGGTAAGACTTCTTCTCTTCATCTATTCCTTCTTCTCTTCTCTTCCTTGGTATTCCAGCTTACTTTATTCTCCTCATCCTCCTCTCTTCCTGCTTCTCTCCTTTTCTCTCTTCTCTTGCGTCTCTCTTCTCTCTTTTATTTTCTCTCGTCCTCCTCCCTCACATTTCAGTTTTACAGAAAGCTTGACACACAGCTGCTTCTCTCTTCTCTCTCCTCATCCTCCTATGTCTCCCCTCTCTTCTCTCTCTTCTCCTCTCTCTTCTTTTCTTCTCTTTCTTCCCTCCTCCTCAACCCCCTTTTCCCATCTTTTTCTTCTTCCATTTATCCTCCCTCCCGCCTCCTCCACCCCCTCTCTTTCTCTCTGTCCTGCTTCCTTTCTCTCCTCCCCTTTACTCCTGCTCCCTATACCTCCCTCTCTTCTCATCTCTTCTTTTTTCTCTTCTCACCTCGCTCTCTCTCTCTTCTCCTCCTCTCTTCTCCTCTCTCTTCTCTCCTCCCTCCGCTCTCCTCTCTTTCACTCTCCTCTCTCCCCCTCTCTCTCCTTCTCACATCTCTCTCTTTTCTTCCAGAGTGCTTGGCGTACAGCTGCTTCCTCTCTCTCTCCCTCTCTTCTCTCCTCCTCACATCTCTCTCTCTTCTTCAGAGTGCTTGGCCTCTCCTCCCCCTCTCTTCTCCTCCTCCTCACATCTCTCTCTCTTCTTCCAGAGTGCTTGGCGTACAGCTGCTTCCTCTCTCTTCCCTCTCTTCTCCTCTCCTTCTCCTCTCTCCTCTTCTTCTTCCAGAGTGGGTACCTCTCCTCTCTCTCTCCCGCTCCTCTCCTCCTCCCTCCTCCCTCCCACATCTCTCTCTCTTCTTCCAGAGTGCCTGGCGTACAGCTGCTTCACTCAGCTCATGAAGAGAATGAGTCAGAACTTTCCAAACGGAGGAGCGATGGACTCTCACTTCGCCAACATGAGGTCGCTCATCCAGGTGAAGCCCAAACACAAACACACACATCTGAAAACCACACACGTCTGAATAAAACCCCTTTAATCTCTCCGTCCTTTAATCTCTCCATCCTCCTCTTCTTTCTCTGTGTGTCAGATCTTGGACTCGGAGCTGTTCGAGTTGATGCAGCAGAACGGAGACTACACTCACTTCTACTTCTGCTACAGATGGTTCCTGCTGGACTTCAAGAGAGGTTCACCACTTTCACTGCATTTTACAAACGTTCTCAGTCGAGTTAAACCGATCTTGGTCCTGGTCTGGTCCAGCTCTGGTCCTGTGTCGATTTAGACGTGTCACATTCAGGCCTTGTCCACAAAGATGCTTCAGGATCTTTGTTGTTTTTTGACAAAGTTTCAAAACAGATTTATTTTAATGTTTCCCTGGTGCAGTGAACATCATATAAGGTCAGTACATTCTTAAGATGAGATGTGACTCTGGGGCAGTGATGTCGTCAGCGTAACAGCAGAGACGCTAAACCGGAGTTTTGACATCTTTTCACTCTGAGACCTGGTTTCAGAAATATTCCTTTTCAGTCTTGAAACTCCTGCTTTGTGTGGATGATGTGTGGTTTAGGTCAAAGGTTTGTTCTGAAACGCCTGAGTTTGGACAGGTGTGGACAAGACCTTAGTCTGGTGCTTCTTCACCTCTTTTGATCCCAGCTCACATGAGGCCATGCACTCCGATGGGATTTGATTATTTGTGAAGGAAAAAGTCTTTCTGGAGAATCCGGAGCCTCTCTTTACAGAGCACTGGCCTGCACAGTCTTGTACTTTTAAAGAACTGCAAAGTCCACAGTGACTAACCAGGCTACACCACATGTATTCTCTCGATATTTGTGTTTTCACAAATGTTGAGATAATCCATCTGGAGAGGCTATTGCTGTATGGTTAGAGACAGCTGTGGTGCTGATGAACATAATTCAGTCTGTTTTAGCAGAATAATGGCAAATTTGACTCTTTAAAACCTGCACACAACAATTTGTGAATGTTTTTAGGAAAATATGTCTTTGACTTTCTCACAATGTAACCTGCTCAGCCAGATGGATCCTCTTGCAATATTTGTGAATTCACAAAATCAAGAACAGCCCCATTGACCAGTGGTTTACCAGCCCAATCACATCACAACAGGGATGTTGAGGGAGTTGTTAGCAAAGACGACAAGTGGCAAGTATCTCCTTGCTCTTAGCTTCTCACGCAAAACAAAGATGGCAGCTGCCTGTGGGTGTACGTGTTTCTGCTGTGTCTGAGTCTGTTTTAGCAGACTTTTTGAAAGAAAAGTGATATGTGTTGAAGTGATGGATATGTCAGTGGTTCCCAAAGTGGGGGTCAAGCTAATTCTGAGGGTCGCAAAATGATTTTTAGATGTAATTTTACAAATATTATTCTCTATTTAATCAATTATTTACATTGAAACAGTATGTTGTAATGATCTTCCACCAAATAACACAACAAACTACTAAAATATTTAAGATTAAAATCTTTTTGACCAGATTTACAACTTGAAATCATTAAAAAGGTCTATTTGATTTTGATGTGAGGGTCGCGAGTCGCTGGCATGGTTGTTTTGAGGTTTCCGGTCTGAAAAGTTTGGGATCCGCTGAGATACGTCATCATAATTTGCACAAACTAATGGAGGCACAAGTTGACAAGTCACCCAATCAGCTCAAAGTATTTCATTAAATGTCCCAACTTTTTCCCAAACTCTTTCAACGGAGGAAGTTCCAGATGGTTGATGTGGTAGAACTCACATTAGAGTCAAACACAGATCTATCTGGAGTGAACCACGTTACTCATGATGGGCTTGAACAAAAACATGACTTCTCTGCTACTTGTGGCATGACATTTTTCGACCTATCAGATTTAAATATTCCCATGAAGTTCTGTCCCAACGGCTGTCATTCCAGAGAAAAATGTGTAAAACATAATTCAGAGAGACACACATATCAACTGTGAGAACCTGGCTACACAATAACTGCACCAGAGCTGACCAGTTACAGTCTGAGCCCGGGATTTTTTGCTTTTATCACCTGCTGACTTCTCTTAAAACTGTAGAAATCATTTGTGCATAGAACTTTATAAACTCTGGACATTGGTAAACCCAGGCCTTTGTAAACCCAAGGACTTTGTAAACCCAGGCCTTTGTAAACCCAGGACTTTGTAAACCCAGGCTTTGTAAACCAGGCCTTTGTAACCCAGGCCTCAGGACTTTGTAAATCTGGACTTTGTAAACTCTGGACTTTGTAAACTCTGGACTTTGTAAACAGACTTTGTAAACTCTACTTTGTTAACTCTGGCTTTTGTAACCCAGGTTTCCTTTGTAAACCCAGGCCTTTGTAAACCCAGGTCTTTGTAAACCCAGGACTTTGTAAACCCAGGACTTTGTAAACTCAGGACTTTGTAAACTCTGGACTTTGTAAACTCTGACTTTGTAAACTCTGGACTTTGTAAACTCAGGACTTTGTAAACTCTGGACTTTGTAAACTCTGGACTTTGTAAACCCAGGACTTTGTAAACCCAGGCCTTTGTAAACTCAGGCCTTTGTAAACTCAGGCCTTTGTAAACCCAGGACTTTGTAACCCAGCCTTTGTAAACCCAGGACTTTGTAAACCCAGGACTTTGTAAACCCAGGCCTTTGTAAACCCAGACTTTGTAAACCCAGGACTTTGTAAACTCTGGACATTGTAAACCCAGCCTTTGTAAACTCAGGTCTTTGTAAACCCAGGACTTTGTAAACCCAGGACTTTGTAAACTCAGTGTGACTGTGTGTCTCCTCAGAGCTGCTGTACGAGGACGTGTTCTCGGTCTGGGAGGTCATCTGGGTTTCTCCTCGGGTCTCGTCCCAACACTTCGTCTGTTCCTGGCGCTGGCTCTGGTCACGGTTTACAGAGAGATCATCATCCACAACAACATGGACTTCACCGACATCATCAAGTTCTTCAACGGTGAGCAGAGCCGAGTGTTAATCTGCGTTAGTCTGCAGCAGATTGTCTAAACGCCGCTGTAATCCCTCGACTGTTTGGTCTGGATTCCCTTCACTGTGGGAGATTCTCACAGCCACAGACAAAAGAGGAGCGCTCTGCAGAGAATCACAATTATAAACACAGGGAATTTATTCAGTGCATCGTATTTGCACAGTTTCAGCGGCTGATTTGGAGCCAGGTTATAAAAAGGTGCACGCCTCTTCTCGTGTCTAGAAACAAGCTGCGGTGTACGTCAGTCAAACCTGGAGTAAACAGGAGCTGGTGTCAAGTGTTTTCAAAAATCACTGCGCTTATATTTTCACACTTGAAGGCACAATTGAAGATTTAAGCTTTTCACTCAGACGGAGCCGAATTAGTTTTCCATTCTTTATTTTAATCCAATCAAAGCTTCATGCCCGGTAAAAACCTTTAAGAACAAATAAGCAATTCTGTAAATGTCTTGTGTGCAGAAGACTTATGCTGCGTTCAGACCAGACAGCATTTAAGAGTTTAATTTTGTGCGTCAAAGTGTATATTGACGTAGAATATTTTCGAAGCTGACGCCCCAATAGTCGCCCTAAACGCTCCAACATGCTTCTTTGCGTTCCTGCTTTTTTCCCAAAGGCTTAGTTTTGCCCGTAGACAGATCTCGTTGACAGAGAGGGAGAGAGAGAGAGAGAGGCTTGCTCCCTTTATAAAATGTAACTTACCCAGTCGCACAACATTCTCCTCCTCCAGACAGTTCTTGTCTCTGTACTCCAACGACCTTTGCTTAAAGAAGTTCATAAAAGACTTGAGTAAACAGTCCTTTCCTCTTGATGTGAGAGGAGAACAGCAGCATGTCACATGTCACAGGAGTGGAGTCTCTGATTGGCTGACGCCGACTTCCAACACATCTGAAGATTGAAGATGAGCTTCCACTCTGTAAGACGCCGCGTTTTCAGACGCAGAAAGGCGCATCAGCGTACGCCCCAGACGGCAATACCCGCTGCCAATACACTTGAACGCCCAAGACGCAAGTTTACTTGGACTTAACATTGAAAAGGCAAAGACGCTGTCCGGTCTGAACGCACCATAAGAGCAGTTGACACCACCTGCTGGCGTAATTGTATATTTGTGTCATGAGGCAAAAAGCTTACTTTAGGTTAAACAGTTAGTCTCTGTTATGCAGGCCAACTGACTTGTCAAGACGCACACCAGCCAGTCAGTCTTAGTTGCAGCTGTTTATGTTTAGTATTTTACATGATTAACATTTCACAATTGCGACAAAATTGTATGTTCATCAGAAAAAACCTATATATATTTTAAATATTGAATCGAAATTGCAATATCAAACAGAAAAATTGCTTCGATTTTTTGTCATTATTGTGCTGCTGCTGCTCCACAACAACCCGGACTTGTGGCTTCTCTGGGTCTTGGTTTAACTTGTGTTTATCCATCCTTGACCGTTTCCTCCAACGGTTGGGCACTAAACACCGTCAGTTCTCAATCCTTGGCAGTAATTAAACTCGATTAATTACAATTCCTGTGTTTTATTTCCAGAAATGGCCGAGCGACACGACGTCCAGAACATCCTGAAAATCGCCCGAGAGCTGGTCCTGAAAGTCCAGTCTCTGATGGACCCCAAGTGATCCCGGCCCAGGCCCCTTTTCTCCCTGTGATCCCGGACTCCAGCAGGACCTCCAGAGCGAGCCCTTCCTGTCCTGCTCCCGGAACCACAGCGGCGCCCCCTTTAGGCCCTCCCTGTTGCTGCAGTGTCCATGTTTACACAGACTTCTTGGGTTTGTTTGTTTGCGTGTGCATGCTTGTTCTCCCCCCCACACACTGTGAACTCCCTTCACTTTACAGAACTATTTTTTCAAGAGTATTTCTCCAAAACGGTCAAAATTCGCCCGGCGGTCACGGTGGAGTTCGGGGGGTTCGCCTTAGCCACGAAACGCTTTTTTTTCTGTGACCAAAAACGACTGTGCCAACTACCTGAGTGTGTTTACGACGAGCATGCGTGTCCGGTCCTGTTCGGGTTTGGTTTTTTCTACCTTTCTCATGTTGCCTTT
This sequence comes from Mugilogobius chulae, assembly GCA_038363315.1. NCBI lineage: Eukaryota > Metazoa > Chordata > Actinopteri > Gobiiformes > Gobiidae > Mugilogobius > Mugilogobius chulae. The sequence goes on along the minus strand of CM076415.1, from coordinate 4,842,881 downwards.
ACGCGTAACTCGAGGGGTCCTTGTTGCACTTTCGGTTTTGGGTTTCGGTGAAGGTTTTAAAGAGCCGGAGGAACCCGAGAAAAAGGAAAGAAAAGAGAGGAATATGTTTGCAACCAACTTCTCTGAGCAGCAAGTGACAGTCTGGGGTTAAAAGTGGAACGAGAAAGTATCGTTTTTTAGATTAAAATGATTCAACTCCAGCTTTAGGTGTCACAGAACTGCAGACGTACAATCAGCCAATCAGAGAACACAGATGAAGCTGTGTGTTGACTGGAGATAACAGATAACAGACGTGAAGCGAGAAAGGCAAGGCAAATGTATCAAAGTGCTTTACAATGCAGGAAAAGATGCATCAAGATTACAATACAAAACAAAACTAAATGATTAAAATGTACTTTTAAAAAATAAAGAGTGTAGATAAAACTTTTTCAGTCATATGCATAGATAAACAAAAATGACAAAGCCAAAGCCTGGCTTATTTTGCCAGTCGAGGCTTGAATCTCCATTTCTATTCCATTTACGCAGTTAGCCAGAACTGGCTCTGAGTTGCTGCAGTAACAAGTTCGCAGACATAAACCTGGTCAGGACCAGGCTAACTCAAGATTAGTCTCACAAAACATCTAAAGACTCAATTAAATCTCATGTTTAACCTGCACACTTCCACACTTCATTCTGTCTGTGAAACATGACTTATAAATAGGGATGCACCGATCCAGCTTTTTCAGCTCCGATACCGATCCCGATACTTTGGCTTTAGGTATCTACCGATACCCGATATCAGCCGATACTAATGTAAGAACTGAAATTGCTTCTCTTTCTTTTTAAAACATAAGACATTTTGTCATATAGTGTTATGCAACTGTTATTTATAGTGCAAGTCACAACTTAACAGCTTAATCTGAATAAAATGTCCAATAAAATGAGACGTTCTTGATCAACACCAACCAATAAACTAGTCTAATTTTGCCCAATTAAAGGCACAAATATGATATCGGCTGAACCGATATCATGGAGCCGATACCCGATCCAGAAAATTTTGCTGGATCGGCACCGATATTCGATCCAAGTATCGGATCGGTGCATCCCTACATATAAAGTCACTTTTTATTACAGACGCATCTGTAAGAGCAGACAAACAGGCTGCTCAAAAGCCACATTTAAATATTAAAAATAAACCTGCAAATGCATCTAGACAAGCTTTTATATTTACATGTATTTATCTAAAGGAAAAAGCATGACTAAGGTATGAGAGGAAGCTGTGCAGTCGTACAGAAACACTTCTCTGTCCCTCGTTTCTGGTCCTAAACTATGTCCACACATGCTCTGCTCTGATTGGTCAGTTCTAGTTGCATTTGTGAAGAGTTGTGTTACAACTTTACACAGCGGGAATGGTTCCACATGTGGTGTGAAAAATCGTGTGTTGCATTAAAAAAACATTTTCAAGATTTCTTCAAGATAGTTTATTTGTCATAATACAAGTTCAACACAAGGTCAACAATGCAATGAAATGCTTTGGATCAGAAGAACCGTTGACTCGTTAATAAAAACCTTAAGTACTAAAAGCATGCAATAATAGATACATTATAAAAGATAATACATTATAAAAATTCAAGATAAATAGATAAAAAAAACATTTATAGCCTACTACTCACAAATACGATGATAAATCCCATGGATCTCCCAGTAAACTCCCTCATCTCTGACCTGGAGTGAATAGAAGGAGCAACAGCTCCTCGGATCAGTCTGAACCACTCTAAGATGAAAACTTTTGTGTTGCAAATCAACAGTGGCGTGCTGGGATCATTTTTCAGCCCGGGAAATTAGATCTCAGATTGGCCCATTTGTTCGTTATGTCATGTGACTTGATGTGTAGTTGGTTAAGAACTGCGCATTTAATGTTTTGCCTTTCAGCACCCACGTTCGAGTCCCGCTCATGAAAGCTCTGTCTTCATTTTTTTTTTTTAATCTTTTAACCAATATAAACTCCATCTCTCATACATTCTCGTCTCCAGTAGTAAACTATCTAGTTTTAGTCACGACATGGTCATAGTCCGGACTCAGCTGAGCTTTCCTCCTCCTGACCTCCTGACAGCAGCTCGGACACACACGAAGCACACGCTCACACAAACACATAAAGCACGTTCTGACCCACAAAGACAAACTTATGTCTGAATCTTTTGTCAAGTTTTGTGTGTAAATGCGCTCCGCTCCGCCGCGGTTATTCGCGCATAAATCTGCTGAAATGTTTGTTCATCAGACGTTTTTTTAACTCCGAGAATATACAACGGATTTACTTGAAACAAAGCTTGACTGAGAGCTTATGGTATGAGGAGTGTGTTTTTGGGTCTCTCTCTCTCTCTCTCTCTCTCTCTCTCTCTCTCTCTGTGTCTGTGTCTCTCTCTTATCCCCTCTCTCTCTCTCTCTCTCTCTCCCTCTCTCTCTCTCTCTCTCTCCCTCTCTCCCTCTCTGTCTGTCTGTGTCTCTCTCTCTCTCTCTCTCAAACCACGGAGGTCCACCGGCCCAAAAGTCACGCGGCCCACCGGGAAACGTCCCGACTCTCCCGATTAGCCAGCACGCCCTTGCAAATCAAACTAGTCTGTGCACACTTAGGCTTCCATCAGATCATGTAAAAAAATATATATTTTTTTTCATTTTCTTCATGGAACGACTTGAGGCTTAAGTTGTAGATGAAGCTAGTTTCAGCTCAGGATTTTGGGATAAACTTAGACTTGAAATACCCCCATTGTTCTTTTATTTTGTACATTTACCTCACAGAAACGACCACGCTGTACATCCCGTGTGCAGACGTGACCAAAAAGCACCGATTGGTTAAATAAAAAAGTCCCCGCCTACCATGGAGTGAATAAACCTCGATGATGTGACGTCAGACTGTTCCTGAAACCGGCTCATGCGTCAGGAAAATAGAAATGATTCAAGTAGGAGTAAAGATTGAGTCCTTGCGCCCTCCGCTGGTCGAACCCCAGACTGTCACTTCTGCTATTTTTTATTCCCAAAAAGAGCACAAGAAGCAAAACTCACAAGCACAGACACGTTTTATGAGAAGTACAAAGACGACGTAGACTAGATAATCATTCAGAATTTTAAAGCTCCAGTATTTTTGAATAAAGTTTGTATCTTTGTAAACTTTGAAGAATCATGTTTTTAACTTAACGCAGCCGGTGCCAAAAGGAGAAGTTGGTTGCAATGTTGTGGATTGTGAATGTTCTGCCTCAAACGTTCGAGGGAAAACAGCTGGATTTAAGGGGAATGTTTTGATTATATTTGACGTTCGGAGCAGCAGACTGGAGCAAAGTGGATCCTGTTACGTTTATGTGTGAACCCGGACTGTGTTTTTACATTTGTAAGTTATAAATCAAGCTTATGAGAGTTTAGTTATCATCAGCTCTAGATGCAGCATAGCCTAGTTTAACATTTATTTAAGGTTTATAATGTTAACTTAGGCGATACGGCAAAAAATGAACATGATTTTCTTGGAGTCAGATCTAATTTTTTGTCTTCATTGCTTGGTTAAATCCGGCTGTCAAAGGCTGACCAGCGTTGCCAGGTTTTCAGAGAGAAACAAGTGGCCAAGCTTTTGAAAATAAATCCCAAAACAAGTGAATAAGATAATCAATTAATTAGATCAGAGAATAGCATTACTCTTTACACTGCAAAGCCTTTTTATCTTCCCGTGTTGCTTTTTCTTTCTCTGCTCTTGTTAAACGTCCTTGTGTTTCTTTTTGGTCTTCCTTTCTTTTTGTGTCCAATGTTCTGCCGGTCTCTCCATTGTCAGTTTTATTGCACGGGATTTCGTAGATGACATTGCATTTTTTTCTCTGGCTGTGTTTTGTCCGAAGGCGGAAGTCCTGCCGCCGAAACTGTCAGGTAAATGAGCACCTAGCTTATAACAACTGTCTCATTACAAGAAAAACAAAGTCAACCTAAGAAGATGACAGAATATGCGTTCAGGTACGGTCCAACAACAAACAACTCCACAGATAAATGTGATCACAGCGCTAAAGATTGATCTGATTGCTGATTGAATAGAATTGTTGTATTCTGGAAGATCTAAGCTTTAAAACGAGGTACAATATGCACAGAATATCGGCCGTATATCAGCTAGAATTGACCTTTCGCCGAGCCCCGCCCCAAAACGGCTTTTGTCCAATCAAACATCGTAGCAACCGTTGCTATGTAAATATGGTCCGTCAGATCTTGAGCTCCAAGCAGGATGGTGAAGCGATGCGCCTACGGTTTATGTAAACCAGACCACAGATACCCCGAAATATTGACCAGAGGAGTTGTGTTCTTTCCATTTCTAAAGCCGAAAACAACTGGAGCAGTGTCTACATTGGATTAAACAGTACGGGTGGCTCGGGACAGCTCCTCTACCAGCTAAATATATCGAACAAATGTCTGCTCAAAGGTAAAACTAATGTTTAACTGTAGCTATGGACTTACTGTTGTTAGATCTAGAGGCAAGAACATAAACTAGACCCAAGTTATACCACGACGAGGATATAATTGCAGAAGTTACGCTCTAAGCTGCTACGTTTAGCTAGCCTCTTAGCTTTAGCCAACACTGGTAGGTTTAGCTCGCTAACATACCTCGTAAATGAACAATAAACTTGCAATAGAGAAAAATAGACCTTAACATATGAAAGTGAACTTACCCGGCAGTGCAAGAGCAGGACAAGGCTGTGCTTGTTGTATTTGAGGTAACGTTAAAGATCATGTGTTTCTCTGATTTAGCTTGAGACCAGTAGCATTAGCCTCCATAGGAGTTATGTCCCTCCGTTGCGTATTTTAACGTTTTGAATAAATCCCTCCGCTGTACAGTGAACTTCTTCTGCCTCGATCTAGAGGATATCGCGGAAAAATTGCTTTAAAAAAGTCACTAACGCGAACAGGTGTACTTGTTTTTGTCATTGAAGTCTATGGCACGCTGTCATATTTGACAGACGTAGCAACAGTAACTAAGGGGGGCGGGGCTCGGCGAAAGGTCAATTTGGCTAATCGATAGGTTTGTGAGTGCTCATTTCAGCCAAAAATACTGGCTATTCAATATAGTGGTTGGGTAGTAATTAGTACAGTTTATATGAGATCCCTATAGGTAAATAATGTGCCGTGTGAATAGAACACTAGTCAGCATTTACCAAACTGTGACAAGCAAAAAGCTCAAGGAGGATCAATAAAAAAAAGAAATCAAGGATCACAACTGCTGCCGCCGCCGATATCTGAAGACCTGACTCTTTTGGAAAGTGTGAATGCAGCAGGTGAATGTTCCAAAGAGAGTAGTGTTCCAAAACCCGGTTCTTGTTTTTTTTCACGTGCCAAAACAGCTTTAATGTTCAAGTGGGAAAAATCAGACTTCTCAGTGTCTGAAATTCCGCATTAGTCCTGGTTTAGTCCTGTTTTTTATCGATAAAAATGCTGTTGCTCCAGTCTGCTTCCCAAACCTGTGCACAAATCTTTACTGTAAGAGAAAAAAAGCTTCAAACACATCAACATTCAAATGAAAAACTCAAATCCTAACCTGTATTCCTCGTATTTCCAGCTGTTTCCCCGGAGTCGTCCTCAGCTGCTTCAGACCTGGAGTATTCAAAGCCTCAGTGTTCACGGTTCTGATGTGTGATGTTTGTCTGACCCTCGTGTTCCCGCCCACAACCCAAACGGCTGCCTCCGATTGGCCCTCCAGCCTGCTCCAACGGCTGCTGCTTCTGATTGGTTCCCTGTCTGAAACGGTTGAGTCTGATTGGTCGGACCTCCGCCTGTGATCCGAGAGTCTTCCCTTTTGTCCGGCGCCAAACCAAGACTCCAGACTCGGCTTTTAAAGTTACAGAGGCAACGATTTACGATAGGAACACGTGAGTTTGATTGACAGGTTTTACGGACCAATGGGATGATCAGATCAAATCCAAAGTTGATGTAGAGTTATTCCTTTTTTGGTTTGTTTTTCATAGGTTTTAGTCCTGGTTTGGTTTTAGTCAAGTCCTGGTTTGACTGTGGACTCTGTACTGTGTTTAGTCATGGTTTAGTTCTGGTTTGGTTCTGGACTCGGCCTGTGTTTAGTCCTGGTTTAGTCCTGCTTTAGACCCAGTTTAGTACAGAAAGACATCTACAACTATTCTGGTGATTAAGACCTGGTGTAGTCATGGTTTGGCTCTGGATTCGGACAGAATTTAGTCCTGGTTTAGTCTTACTTTTGTCCTGATTTAACTCTGGTTGTTTAGTCCTAGTTTAGACCTAGTTTACTCCTGCTTTAGTTCTGGACTCGGCCTGTGTTTAATCCTGGTTTAGTCCTGCTTTAGACCTGGTTTAGGACGGGAAGACATCTACAACTACTTCTGGAGATTTAGTCTTGGTTTGGTTCTGGACTCGGAATGTTTTTAGTCTGGTTTAGTCCTACTTTAGTACGGGAAAGACATCTACAACTAAGTCCAAGTTTAGTCCTGGTTTGGCTCTGAACTCAGACAGTGTTCAGTCCTGCTTTAGTTCTGGTTTGGTTCTGGACTCGGACTTTCTTTAGCCCTGGTTAAGTCCTAGTTTAATCCTGGTTTAGCACACGAAGACATCTATAACTAAGTCGTAGTTTAGTGATGGTTTGGCTCTGGACTTGGACAAAGTTTAGTCCTGCTTTAGTCCTGGTTTGGCTCTGGAATCGGACCCTGCCTGGTCCCGGTTTAGTCCTGGTTTAGCTCTGGACTCGTACTGTTTTTAGTCCTGGTTTAGCTCTGGACTCGTACTGTTTTTAGTCCTGGCTTGGCTCTGGACTCGGACCCTGCCTAGTCCTGGTTTAGACCTAGTTCTGCTTTAGTTCTGGTTTGGTTCTACTTGGCCTGTGTTTAGTCCTGGCTTATTCCTGCTTTAGTCCTGGTTTGGCCCTGGACTCGGACCCTGCCTGGTCCCGGTTTAGTCCTGCTTTAGTCCTGGTTTGGCTCTGAACTCGGACCTGCTTTAGTCCTGGTTTGGCTCGGGACTCGGACCCTGCCTGGTCCCGGTTTAGTCCTGGTTTAGCTCTGGACTCGTACTGTTTTTAGTCCTGGTTTGGCTCTGGACTAAGACCCTGCTTTAGTCCTGGTTTGGCTCTGGACTCGGACCCTGCTTTAGTCCTGGTTTGGCTCTGGACTCGGACCCTGCTTTAGTCCTGGTTTGGCTCTGGACTCGGACCCTGCCTGGTCCCGGTTTAGTCCTGGTTTAGCTCTGGACTCGTACTGTTTTTAGTCCTGGTTTGGCTCTGGACTAAGACCCTGCCTGGTCCTGGTTTGGCTCTGGACTCGGACCCCGCCTAGCCCCGGTTTAGTCCTGGTCCTGGACTCGGACCGTCAGACGTGGCCGTTCAGACAGCGGGACATGTAGCAGAACGATCTCCATGTTTTCTCTTCCAATCAACGACCGGTGAGTTTTAACGAAAGGCCAGAGAGGTTGTCGCCACGGTAACGATGACCCACGGTAACCCACGGTAACCGAGAACCACGTCAGATCTACGTTAGCTCCAAGTGTTACTGTAAAAGAAGAGTTTATCACCTTAAATCAAGTATTCTTTTTGTTCACATTAGTTTGAGTGAATGTGAGTGTTGGTTAAAGCAGTGTTTCTCAGACAGTGGTGCGCGTACCTCTGGTGGTACATGAGTCTGTCTAAAGTTTGGAAGTGTATTTTATTTAAATAGTTCTAGTGTTTATTATTGTTTATTATCCCGGCTCAGCAGTGAGTTTAAGCGGCTCTTTTATGATCTTTCATTCAGTCATGTTCACGAGGAGGGGTTCGGGGGGTTACAACCCCCCAATAATTGGACTCATTACTTTTAAATCCCTCAATATTTCAAACTACACTTATTGATAATAACAATTTTGAGCGTAAAGTAACTGATAGCACCATAATAATTACCCTGCTCCTAATAGAGTTAGTTTCTCACAATGCATTGTGGTCTGTATGGATCATTCTATCAACCATCGATGCTCACTGCTTTTCCAGATGCATTGTGGGAAATTTTGAGTGCACTTCTTTTTGACCTGCTGGTCATTCGATTTCCGCTACAAAATGCCATGACTCCTAAATAGACCTAAATAAATTCCTACCTTGTTTGTATTTGTGTGCTTTTTACCTCAGAAAGATGGGTTTTTAATGTCATCAATAATAAAATCTTTGACATGACACTTTTACCAGATACTAGAGCTAACAGTGAGATTGTTGTGAGCCTTTCCAAAAGCTAACGTTAAAACTTTTTAAATTTACCTTAGTTAGCGTATGTCTTATCAGCAATTAATAACTACAACACGGAGCTTTTTTAATACGTTACCATGGCGACGGCCTCTCTGGTCCCACCGCAACTCGCCGATCAGGACGACGTGTGTAACCAAAGCCTTGAAACAGCCCCCTCTTGTGGCATGACCAGTGCAATTTCCTACTGCATCTTGAAGACTGTTTCTATTAGAATATTACTATTATTACTACTACTATTACTAAATGTTGTAAGATATTTTTGGGGGATAAACTTGTGCGTCTCCTCCTCCTCCTTTTACCTACTGTGCAATTGCGTCGACGTGGATATAACCTGATGTAAATACAAAACATGAAGTCTATTTTTGTTGAGGCTCCGGATGTGATGATGACGATTGTTGGAGGAAAATGTTTTTTGACTGTTAAGTGTTCTTCTCTCGTCGTGCACTGATTTATATATTTATCCACACACTGCTCAAACATGTATTGGAAAAACAAACGGATGTATCATTTGCCTTGAATGTAATGTATTATTATTATTATTACATTATTATTATTATTATTAAAGAAGTTTGTTCAAGATTGTGTGGGCTGACATGTTTTCGTGACGATATGGAAGATGTATTTGCGTATAAACTAATAAATGATGTAGCTTTCTTCATGAGTGAGGGAAGGATGGACGTTTTCTCTCCTGTCGTCATGAGGAACTCGGAGTAGAGCCGCTGTTCCTCTGCCTCCTGGACAAAGCCGTGAGATTCTTCCAGAAGAGTTGGAGGAAGTGTGTGTGAAAGAGATGTATGGAGGTCTCTGACTGTGTGACCTGATCTCGGGAAAGGGGACGGAAATTAAGTGTAAGTACTGTGAGTGTTAAAGGTTGTATTGGAAATTAAAAAAAAAAAAAAAGTTTTGTCAGTCTTGGTCAAAAACAGTTAGATTTGTAACAGCTCTGTACTTTTGACAACAAAAAAAAAAAAAAAAGAATCATGAAAATATAAACTGTGGACATTGTGAAGCCAAACTCTTGATATCCTAAGTAACAGCCGTGGTTATGCACTGACATAATTTTATTCCAAAAATGCTTAGCCACATTTAGAATGAGCGGCATTTCTTTGTTGTCAGGGCAAAGTCTTGTCTGCGAACAACAGTTGATGATTTAGGACATTTTAACTGCAACAAACAGACTCAAAAACATCTTTTTTAAGAAGAAAAAGGAAATAAGTTCAACTGTGTGTGATTTCAACGTCTGATAAATGTGAGAGAAGCTAAAGTCTTGTTGTTTATCTGCTTTGCTACAACTGTTGATTTGATTTTCTCTTTTTACATGTCAGTTACAAACCCAGTGCTCAGTAGACTTGTGGTGGGTTGAATTTGTTTAGCAGACAAGCCGTTGCCATGACAACAAAGAAATACACTGAAGAAATGCCAGTCATTCTAAATGTTGTTAAGCATTTTTGGAATAAAATGATGTGAGTGCAGAACCTACAGTGACCCTGTGCATAGAAGCTGTTTATTTTCAAACCACATACTTTAGCGTTAGCATTGACAGACAAACAACATCTTTTCATTAACACACTTTGGTCCTTTGGTAAAATATTCTCCTCATTTGTAAATTATTTAACATGTTTTCAGAGAAAATCACCAACAACTCACTGTTCACTGCCTGAACTTAAAGTATTTTTTCCTTTTAGACTGAGGTAGTGAAACCCCATAAAAATGAACTAAACAGGAAATGAACATGCCGACAGGAAGTTAGTATTTTTGTAAATAAAAAAGCCAACTGACTTCTGTGCAAAGAGCCAACTTCTGGATTTTTCTTTTCCTGGAAAATCCTCTATAAAATAGCATGTTTCGCAGATAAAAAGTGCTTTACAAAAAATGTAGGCTTGAAGCAAACTTTGGCCTCTAGACAATTTTCCCCTATGTGGGACAGTAAAGTGTACCTTACCTTACCTTACCTTACCTTATACTTATAAGTGCCACAACATTTATTTTTTTGTTGTTATACATAAATGATTAATAGAAATTGCCTTTCACACAAAAATGTGTGAAATAACACCAACCAATAGACTGTACTCACATTGTAGAATGGGATGTCCAGATGGTATTTCTAGTTCTAGGTTCAAGACGTCTTTTTATTTTATTATATTTTTAATTAAAGAACAAATTAATGTATATAATATAATATAATATAATAATATAATATAATATAATATAATATAATATAATATAATATAATATAATTAATATAATATAATATAATATAATATAATATAATATAATATAATATAATATAATATAATATAATATAATATAATATAATATAATATAATTTTGATGACGCAGTATAATACAGTGTCAATTTACAGAAGAAAATAGCAAAGGAAAAATACAGAAAAAGCAAAAGGATAGAGAGAAAGAAAACGGTCACGACGCCTCACGTGACCAAACGTTGACGCGCTGACGTTGACGCATCTCCCTCGTGCAGAGTCTCTGGAGTGACCGCTGCCACATCACAACAACAAAACACGGAGCCAAACTTCACATCTGCGCGAACGGACGCCGTTTTCCTCCGGTATTTATCACTCTTTCACTGAACACGAGTCTGATTCATCCAAACAAACCAAAACACGTCTTTATTTCATTTAAAACGGCGGTAAATCTGCACGTTTATTGTGTTTGTGGAGGAGCTAACGGCTAGCTTAGTGCTAATCTGATTAAATTAGTTTGTTTATCTGTGATCTGACAATAAACTGCGCGTTCTTACTTAATTTTGTTTATGTGTGAAGCTTTTACACTTTATATAAAATCACTTTAACGCAAACAAGATAGTTTATTCTCTGTTATTATTACGACGGCTCAGAAAAGTCAAAACATATGGCAACAGCTTTTGTAGTTTATCAATTAAAAACTTATAATGTGGCTGGTTTGCTGTTAAAACTGATTATTTCAACGCACTTTTCTGATGTTGGAGGTCTTTCAGCTTTGCGCAAACAGCGTAAGTTCACGACTTATTTCTACAACGTAAGATGAAGAAAAGAGATGTAAAAAAAAAAGAAAGAAAAGTCGGAAATGTGTCATCATATTTTAGGATTTTCAGACTTTTAATGTTGAACAAATATAGTAAGCTTGCTACATTAGACAACAATAATCAAATGGATAAGTTGTGTAATATTTAGCATAATTATTCTACTGCTTTTTCGTTTTTTTTTTGACACTGTTTCTCTACCACCTGCACCAGAAAATGTGTGAAATTACCTTTCATAAGTTCATGTTGCTTATAGCTTATTGCTTTCATTTAAATTAAATTGGTTTCTGTTTTTAGGACAAAAGTTTCTGTTATAACCTGAAAAGTTTCTGCTTTTACGTGTAAAATAAATCCTGTTTTTATGACAAAAAGTTCTGTTTTTACAAGTTAAGTTTTGTCAAAAACAGACAAGTGGAGAAATTCAGCTTCGCTCAAGCAAAAAGAGTTATTCCACTTAATGTTTATTTATCATTCATCATATCATATTTTATTTATAAAGTTATCTGAATCTGAATCTGAATATTTTACATTGGGCTTAAGTCTTAAGTCCGATACCGATCCCGATACTTTAGAATTAAGCATCTGCCGATACCGATATTGACCGATACTTGTGTAAGGACTGAAATAGCTTTTTTTCCTTTTCAAAACATAAGACTTTTGATCATAAAGTGTTGTTTATACTGCAAGATACAACTGAACAACTTAAGAAGAAGAGAGAAAGAGAGAGAGAGAGAGAAGAGAGAGAAATAAAGAGAGAGAGAGCGTGAGGAGGGAGAGAAGAGAGAGAGAGAGAGAAGAGAGAGAGACAAAGAGAGGAGAGAGAAAGAGGGAAGAGAAGAAAGAGAGAGAGAAAGAGACAAAGAGAGAAAGAGAGAGAAGAGAGAAAAAGGGAAAGAGAAAGCGTGAGGAGAGAAAGAGAGAGAAAGAAAATAAGAAAGAAGAGAAGACAGAGTAGTAGTGAGAAGAGAGAGAATAGAGAATTAGAGAGAAGAAAGAAAGAGAGAAAGAAAAGAGAAAGCAAAAAGAGTGGAGAGCGAGAAGAGAGAGAAAGAAAAAGAGAAGAAAGAAAGAGAGAGAGAGAAAGAATAAAATGTCAAACATTATGAGACATTCTGGCTCAACATCAGACATAAATCAGACTCATTATGTCCAATTAAACACAACTAGGATATCGGCTGAACCGATATCATGGAGCCGATACTCGATCCAGCAAAATGTCCTGGATCGGCACCGATATTCGATCCCAGTATCGGATCGGTGCATCTCTAGTGGACACAGGCTGTTTCTCTCAAATCAACTCATTGGTCTGTTCCAGGGTCACAAGATGATGCATCTGAAATGCACCAGACAGGGACATGTAGTGACTCAAGAAACAATCAGGAAGCTTCCTCTGATAGTGAATGTTTAGTGCTGTTCTCCTTAACTCACTGGGGAGATGGAGCTTTGTCTGTGGCTGGTCCCAGGCTGTGGAACACACTGCCTCCTGACATGAGCCTGATCACAGATCTGGACCTTTTTAAATCCAGACTTAAGACACATTTATTCAGACTGGCTTTTAACACTGTAATGTCGTGACATATATTTGCTGTTTTAGATGTATTGTTTTTATGCTTTGTTTTGTATTTGGTCACTTGAGTGTTGTAAAGGGCTTTATAAATAAAGATTGATTGATTGATTAATTGCTGTCTCTCCGGACCAGACTATCTAGCGTTTATCATATTGGATCCAGATGGAGAATCACCTTCACTGTCGCGTTCATGGCAGGATCTGGATCAGGAACTTAATACATAAAAACAGAAAGCTTTTCTTGTAAAAACAGAAACTTTATACATTAAAACAGTAAGTTTTATGTTAAAGCAGAAACTTTTCTCGTTAAAACAGAGATTATTTCTATTCAAATGAATGCAACCTGTCGCCGTACTTACCCACATTCTTGACTTACTGTTTGACATGAGCGAGTTTGTTTTATTACTTCAGTACATCTGACCTCACATGTGCTGCCTGAATACATAGACTGTTCAAATATTTGTGTTTAAAGTTGTGTTCTAACGTTCTTAAAGTCAATATGAGCTAGAACACTTTCTGTAAGGTGATCCAGTGTTGAAACAGACTCTGAGCCGTCAGCAGATGATAACATGTTCTGTAGATAAAGAGTGTGTTTAGATAAACTAAAGCTGCTGAGAGCGTCATTTATAGAAGAGGCTTCGTCAGGTCAGATGTTCTCCTCTAAAAGTCTAAAATAGTTCTTAATGATCTGGTGTTAATAGCAAACTTAAATGGAATCATATAAATAATATTTTGTGTGTTTGTTGTGTTGAGGTGTCCAGGACGATGGCGAAGGAGCCGCTGGCTGAAGCTGGACTTTACTTTGATGAACTCAACAAACTCAGAGTTCTAGAGCCTGAAGTGAGCCACAGCACCAGCGAGCTCAAAGAGGAGTGTAAAGACTTTGTGGACAGTAAGTCACACACGCTTTTTCACTTCACTTCAGAGGTAGAACAAGTCAAGGTTTTGTAAGTCTCAAGTCCAAGTCAAGTCAAGTCCACATATATTTAGAGAACGCGTGTGTGCATGTAATGAAACATTCAGAGACGTTGTTTGTGTGATTCTACATCAAGTTGAAGAGGGTTATCACGTGTGTACCATCACCAATCAGTGTGTTTTAATCATCATGATTCAACACAAAATTTTTTAAACAAGCAGTAATTAAAAAAACTAAGCTTTTATTATGTCTTAAAAGAAACTTTGTCATGAAGTTCTAGACATTTCCTTGGAAACATTTTTATCCCGATGAGATATTGGTTGAACAAAATACATGATTGTTTGTGAAGATTATTCTGCTAGTTGTATATTATTTGATCAAGATATAGTCCGACAGATCATGTCAACAAGCAGTCAGTTTGTCTGCAGAGGAACTTTACATGATTAGTTTGATTGAGTAGCATTAGATAAAATTTGTCAGCAGGAATCATAAACCAATGAAACATTTGGCGGTCAAAACCCACCAACAAAACGTCAACAGCAAGTCAAATGTTAAAAATGTCTCTAAAACGAAACATTAGTTGTGCTTAAGCATATGACTTGTCTGCGAATATCAATTTTCCTCCAACTGAACCTAATCGATGAAATTTCACTGGTGACCCACTGTGTTGCTATCATTTCTCACAGTTCTGCGTTGCATTTTGTCTCATTTGTTCTCGGACAAAAAGTGTTAAACGCAACCTTAAGTTAGGCAGAAGAGTGCTGTAGTATGTCTTCCGAGCTCCGAGTTGCCAGTTTGATTTATTTTGTCATAGTTGCCATAGTTACTACACTGAACTGAATCTGCAGGAGACTTTCAGTCCCATGTGAACAGAAACATGAGTTTATCCTGGTTTCTCTCAGCGCATCTAAACACCATTATTATCATAACCAGGGCACTGCTCATAACTGCTCATTATTTCATCCAATGTAAATGCACTAATATTTCTGGAGTCACAGCCCGAGTCACCGACCTCCAAGTCCAAGTGCAGCTTCTCAGTGCAGCTTGAAGAGTAAACGCTTTGTTCTTGTGTTTTCAGAAATCGGTCAGTTTCAGAAAACAGTGGGAGGTCTGATCGAGCTCATGGACCAACTCGCCAAAGAAGTTGAGACGGAAAAGATGAAGGTAACTCACTGCTCTCGTCTGGATCACACGGAAAACTGAAAACTCTGCAAAGTATTTTCGTCACTTTGAATAAAACTGTCTAATTATCTTTACTTATGACAAAAATAACTGGCCCAGAGCATTGAATTTATAACATGAATCAGTCCTTTTGATGTCAACTTATAGAGCTGGCTTTTCTTCGCTTGTTTTTGTGTTGTTTTACCAAAACTGTGGGAAATTGAATAGATTAATTGGGCTAAGTTTATTTATGGGACTAGAGTTGGGATTAGCAGCAGTAAAAGAGCTTCATAAGATGTGACTGTGTTGTGTTTGTGCAGTGTTTGAAGCAGCTGATGTCTTTATATTTGGTCTTTAGTCCATGTGATGTAACCCTGTGCTGTGTCTGCGGTGCGTTCAAAGGCCATCGGAGCTCGTAACCTCCTGAAGTCTGTGGCCAAACAGAGAGAAGCTCAGCAGCAGCAGCTCCAGGCTCTGATCACGGAGAAGAAGATGCAGCTGGAGAGGTCAGACTTCAGCAGAAAACATCCGTCTGCTTTTGTTAGCGAGAACACGAGTCTCCATAAAGTGACGACACAATTCACCACTATAGCAGAATCTATTTTTCTTTATGAGATCTGCTTTGTTGCCACTCAAGATAAAGATGTACATTTTGTGAAAACATACTGACTTTCAGACTGAGCAAAACCTGAAAAAGCCAACTACACAATTCAGTCCAAAATTCAGACGTGGGACCAAGTAGAGTTTAGATCGGGCCCATAAAATGCAGCCCGACCCAGCCCGAGCCCGCGCACGTCGTGTCCGAACCTGACCGGGACCCGAGTCAGTCTCTGTGTGTCTGAGCCCGAGCCCGAAGTGAGCCCGCCCCGCCCCGCCCACTCACTGAACTGTGCATTTTAGTGACAGAAAAAGCTCCTTGGTGTCCCATACGTTACAAAAGCGCTTCCTCCACCGCACTTCTCCCTCTCTCTCTCTCTCTCTCTCTCTCTCTCCCTTTCTCTCTCTCTCTCTCACTCTCTCCCTCTCTCCCTCTTCCTTCTTTTCTCACCGCGTACATATGTGTGCTTTCTCTCTTCCTCCTCACCTTTTCCTGGGTCCGCGTGAATGAAAGTGCCTTCCCTGTCTCTCTTCCTCTTTTACCTGCTCCGCGCTTACACAAGCCTTCTGTCTCTCTCCTCGCTCCGCGGCGGTGCATCAAACTTCAAACTTCTCACGCCATATAGTTGGCCACTTAAACACTCGCTTTATGTCCCCGCGGTGGTTTTGCGCTGTGTTCTGACGAGGCTGTCAATCATCCCGCGGAGCGCACGTGTTCAGTGCGGCTCTGCGTCTTGGCCCGAACCCGACCAGGCCCGACAACTATGTGAGAAATGTGGCGGGCTGGGCTTGGGCTCGGGCCCAGAATCTAAACTCTAGGACCAAGTCACTGTTTTGCAGGTCTCAAGTTTTCGTCCCAAGTCAAAGAAAAGCAAGTCCTAGTCAAGTCCAAGTCAGAGCCCCACAAATCCAAGTTGAGTCCAAGTCTCCAGCTTTTGGTTTCAAGTCTTTAAATCAAACTACCTTCTACAATTTAATGGATTTTTATAAATGATCCCATTTAAAACTAACTTCTGGTCACACAAAAAAATAGCAGGGACATGCTTTATTTTGTAAATGTAAAATTACACAACTCGTTTTTTTAGAAGAAGCATCAAGTCGTCTCAAGTCAAAATAGTAACTCAAGTCTGACTCGTGTCCAAGTCATGACTTGCAAGTCCACACTTCTGGTAGAAATAGACATTTAAAAGCAGACTTTGGGATTTTCTGAGTTTGGATAAGGATGTATGCAACAATGTGAAAAAATACAGTTTGTTTTCATGGTAACACAAAAAGGCCAAATTGAGTTATTTGTGATTACCATGGTAACACTGAGAGGAGGGGTTGAGACTCTGAGAAAGTCAGCTTTCCTTTGACTCCAGTCAACTACAAACAAACTGGTCAACCTAGTGTGAACAGGTAAGGCTCGGTGTCACTGCCTCCTGCTCCTCGCTCCCTCTTCTCTGTCTCGTCTCTCGAGTGCGTGTTACAAGGGCCATGCTGTGCGTCTGCTGTGTGCACCAGCGCAGTGATCCTGCTGCGGAATTCATATAAACAGGCCGTGCTCTGGAATCAACCCCCACTGCTTCGGAAATCGACCAAGTGATTGCAATCAGCGAGTAGGATGTCACTGCTGTAGCATTCCTTTTAACAGAGATCAATCAGAACACAAACAACCTGATCAGAGCAGATCAATCACAACACACGGCACCAGATCATGGATGTTCTATTTACTGAGCGCCAAGGAAATGTCACTGAAACAAATCACTGTCGTCTGTCTTTGCCTCAAAAAGGATAAAAGACGTAATTAACAAAAAACATGCATGATGTTTGAGTTTGTGTTAATGCATTAATGTAGATTAAGTATTATTTCTGATTTATTTTCCAACCATAATCTCTTTTCTCGTCTGTTTTTGTCGCAGATACAGGATCGAGTACGAGGCCTTGTCCAAAGTGGAGGCGGAGCAGAACGAGTTCATCGACCAGTTCATTTTACAGAAATAACCCAAAAACTCTGTCTCAGAACTGAAAACAGTGCCTCAAAGAAAAGAAAAAACAACACCTCTGAGCCTCGGAGAATCTGCTGCAACTTTACAAGCGACAAAACATTTTACAAAACATTCCACTTTACGACTTTAACTTCATTTCTTTGGTCCAAACGAGTGAGAAAGCTTCACATTTACACTTGAATTTACAACAAACTTTAGTCAGGACCGTGCGCAGGGTTTTCAAATGATTATAAAGAATAAAATGTAGACTTTTTATAAACAACAGCAACACTATTCCATTGATTTTTAAGTTTAATCAATATTCGTAACATAGACTTTAATATTGTCATCCTTAATAACTTGTTTCTGTTGCCTAAACCTTACAGACGTCAATCCTGCGCACAGCCATGACTTTAGTCCCATTTAATCCAGATTTGGTGCAATTCTTCAAGCGTCATCGGAGCTATTTATGTAAAAGATTCTTATTTATATTATATTTATACGACGACAGTGCTGTGTTTATCACTTTTTACCTGTTTGACTTGTGCATGTCTCTGTAAATAATACTCATCCGCATTCGAAAAAACAAAACAAAAAAAACATTATAATTCTGCTTTTACATGTTATCGATGCTGTATTTTGTTTGAAGTGTTAAAATGTCCAGGTACGATTTGTTGGACGGAAATACTTGAATAAAAAAAGCACAAATTGAATGTTTGTTTCTGTTTTATTGTTGAGAATTAGTCCCCAAACCTTAATGTTGATGATTTAATTGAGTAAACATAAGATTTTATTGTTGTAACTTGTACAAAAATGCAACAGAAGTCTTCAAACGGAAAGACGTAAATAATAAAAGCTGCAGTTTTTCGTATTTTCTATGTAAAATACTAATTTAGTATTAATAAAGAAAACAATGTTAAAAAAATGATGTAGGAAACGTTACTACAAAAATAATTAAATATTTATTGTGAAGCCATATTTATCAAATATTTAACGGTAAAATACGAAATAACGATAAGTCAGTCATTTAATCAACAGACGTTTTTCGTTCAGTTAGTGTATATACTTGTATTTTTTACACGTAAGACTAACTAAATTAAGTAATATAAGTTTATTTTGTTTATGTTAGCTTGTTTATTTCTTACGGAAGTCCAGAGCTGCCAGTGTGGAGTAAACATTTTTTCCAGCTTTTCTCGTTATAACGACTTTATATTTACGTTCAAACGACAATATTCTCGTTATTACGACTTTTTATTTACGTTCAAACGAGTTTTTTTTTTACGTTCAAACGAGAATATATTCTCGTTCGAACGACTTTTTATTTACGTTAAAACGAAAATATATTCTCGTTCGAACGACTTTTTTTTTTTATGATAAACAGACTGCTCTTCCCATGATGCGCCACAAGCTGGATGGCTCAGAGCCATACTACGAAGCTAGATTTGGGGTTTAACGGTCCTGGGTTAAACCTGGTCTGGTCCTACGAAACTGGATCACTTCCTATCGGGGCAGATCTCAACGACAACATGCGGCAAACTCATAACCTGCTCCGGACCAGGCTCGTTAAAAAGACGAGGCGCTGGCCAATCAGAGACGATCGAGAAGAGACGGGGGAGAGAGAGAGAGAGAGAGAGAGAGAGAGCAGCGGAGAAATGAGGAAAGACGAAAGTCGGCGTATTTTATATCAAAGCGATGCGCACGTAATTATAAAAAGGAGCCATGAGATCTTATATGTCGCAATAACACTGGAAGAATCCTGTTTAATCTGTGTAATGATTAATAAACGGAGCATCATGGGAAGGGCTGTCTATTTTTCATTAAAAGTCGTTTTAACGAGAATATATTGTCGTTTTAATGTAAATAAAAAGTCGTTCGAACGAGAATATATTTTCGTTTTAACGTAAATAAAAAGTCGTTATAACGACATTATATTCTCGTTTGAACGTAAAAAAAAGTCGTTTGAACGTAAATAAAAAGTCGTAATAACGAGAATATTGTCGTTTGAACGTAAATATAAAGTCGTTATAACGAGAAAAGCTGGAAAAAATGTTTACTCCACACTGGCAGCTCTGGACTTCCGTAATTTCTTTATATTGTTTCATTCTGTAGCAACGGAATCCGTACCCGGAAACGGGATCCGGGCTGCGCATGCGCCAACCAGCGGCAACCGGAAGTCCAGCTAAAAGTCTTTTTAAAATATAGGAAAACCATTATTTCGTAATTTAGTTTTTGATTTTATGTTCTTTATTGAAGTTTTTGATTATGACACAACAAATTAAGAAACTATAGGCTATATTCAAGACTAAAAAATTGTAAATAAAAACTGTGATTTTTTATGAATTATTGATTATCCGGTATAGTTACTGACGTGCTTTTTCCACTTGTACATTTTAAGAACACTTTTGGCACAGACGAATTTTCAGTATAAATCTAGAATATGGCACGTTTTGTCCACAGACTGACAACTGGCTCAGATAGCACTCTGCAGAACGTGCGTAATGGTCCGTGTACGTCGCGGCCATTTGATTTTCGATTTGAAATAGGGCATTCAAAATCGGAAAACGACCGTTTCCCGTTTTTCGTTATCAAAATTAAGTCAAAAATCGACACAGGTTTGGTTTTTTTAAATGTTTGATAAAAACGAATCTCGGAAAACGAAAAACGGCCGTTATTTGATTTTGGATTTTCAATTTGGTAAGCTCCAAGAAATGTGCCAAGGCTGGGCTTCTCCCTACACCGGGAAAGAGTGCTGTGATCCGGGTAGAAACAAAGCTAATGTGCGACCCGGAGCTCCGCGTAAAGTGCCCGATGCTTGGTCTCTCACTTCCCCGGAAAGCAGTGCGTTGTGACTGGGGAGGAGCTGAGCTGATCTACCGCTTCGAGCTGCGTCAAACGAGCCCCTGTCCTCCCTGTGTGTGGAGCACCATGGCCCGTGTACACCCAGAGCCCGTCTCCCCTGTCTGGAAGTTTTCATCCAAGCTTCTCGCTTGTCCCCGCACAACCAACGAGTGCGCAACGTGTGGCTTCACCGAGGCTGTGCGCCACACCGAGCGCTGGAGATCAGTGGATACAGACGGTGCCAAGCGCACAGCCAAGACTGCGCAAAGGAGCTGCCACGGGACATAACTTTTGGCACAGCGTCCAACAGTCAGTTTTAGCCACAGACGTGGAAGTCTTTTGACGTGTGAGTCCTTGGTGAAGCGGTAAGTCTGAACACTTTTCCTGCAGTGTTTCATCCACTGGGGAGGAATAGATTGTTCTCAGTTTACGCACACACCAACATGTCTGCGCCTCATCACTTTACACACACTAACATGACGAAAAAAAGTCGAAAAAAATTGTGCTCCGCGGCAGCTTCTTTGCGCAGTCTTGGCTGTGCGCTTGGCACCTGTAGCAACGGAATCCGTACCCGGAAACGGGATCCGGGCTGCGCATGCGCCAACCAGCGGCAACCGGAAGTCCAGCTAAAAGTCTTTTTAAAATATAGGAAAACCATTATTTCGTAATTTAGTTTTTGATTTTATGTTCTTTATTGAAGTTTTTGATTATGACACAACAAATTAAGAAACTATAGGCTATATTCAAGACTAAAAAATTGTAAATAAAAACTGTGATTTTTTATGAATTATTGATTATCCGGTATAGTTACTGACGTGCTTTTTCCACTTGTACATTTTAAGAACACTTTTGGCACAGACGAATTTTCAGTATAAATCTAGAATATGGCACGTTTTGTCCACAGACTGACAACTGGCTCAGATAGCACTCTGCAGAACGTGCGTAATGGTCCGTGTACGTCGCGGCCATTTGATTTTCGATTTGAAATAGGGCATTCAAAATCGGAAAACGACCGTTTCCCGTTTTTCGTTATCAAAATTAAGTCAAAAATCGACACAGGTTTGGTTTTTTTAAATGTTTGATAAAAACGAATCTCGGAAAACGAAAAACGGCCGTTATTTGATTTTGGATTTTCAATTTGGTAAGCTCCAAGAAATGTGCCAAGGCTGGGCTTCTCCCTACACCGGGAAAGAGTGCTGTGATCCGGGTAGAAACAAAGCTAATGTGCGACCCGGAGCTCCGCGTAAAGTGCCCGATGCTTGGTCTCTCACTTCCCCGGAAAGCAGTGCGTTGTGACTGGGGAGGAGCTGAGCTGATCTACCGCTTCGAGCTGCGTCAAACGAGCCCCTGTCCTCCCCTGTGTGTGGAGCACCATGGCCCGTGTACACCCAGAGCCCGTCTCCCCTGTCTGGAAGTTTTCATCCAAGCTTCTCGCTTGTCCCCGCACAACCAACGAGTGCGCAACGTGTGGCTTCACCGAGGCTGTGCGCCACACCGAGCGCTGGAGATCAGTGGATACAGACGGTGCCAAGCGCACAGCCAAGACTGCGCAAAGGAGCTGCCACGGGACATAACTTTTGGCACAGCGTCCAACAGTCAGTTTTAGCCACAGACGTGGAAGTCTTTTGACGTGTGAGTCCTTGGTGAAGCGGTAAGTCTGAACACTTTTCCTGCAGTGTTTCATCCACTGGGGAGGAATAGATTGTTCTCAGTTTACGCACACACCAACATGTCTGCGCCTCATCACTTTACACACACTAACATGACGAAAAAAAGTCGAAAAAAATTGTGCTCCGCGGCAGCTTCTTTGCGCAGTCTTGGCTGTGCGCTTGGCACCGTCTGTATCCACTGATCTCCAGCGCTCGGTGTGGCGCACAGCCTCGGTGAAGCCACACGTTGCGCACTCGTTGGTTGTGCGGGGACAAGCGAGAAGCTTGGATGAAAACTTCCAGACAGGGGAGACGGGCTCTGGGTGTACACGGGCCACGGTGCTCCACACACAGGGGAGGACAGGGGCTCGTTTGACGCAGCTCGAAGCGGTAGATCAGCTCAGCTCCTCCCCAGTCACAATGCACTGCTTTCCGGGGAAGTGAGAGACCAAGCATCGGGCACTTTACGCGGAGCTCCGGGCCGCACATTAGCTTTGTTTCTACCCGGATCACAGCACTTATTCTAGATTTATACTGAAAATTCGTCTGTGCCAAAAGTGTTCTTAAAATGTACAAGTGGGTACAAATGTACGTCAGTAACTATACCGGATAATCAATCATTCATAATAAAATAATATCGTTTTTATTTACATTTTTTAGTCTTGTATATAGCCTATAGTTTCTTAAATCGTTGTGTTATAATCAAAAACTTCAATAAAGAACATAAAATCAAAAACTAAATTACGAAATAATGGTTTTCCTGTATTTTAAAAGACTTTTAGCTGGACTTCCGGTTGCCGCTGGTTGACGCATGCGCAGCCCGGATCCCGTTTCCGGGTACGGATTCCGTTGCTACACATTCATTATTTTCTTTGCCGTTTTTTGTTTTTAAAAATCTTGTAATTTACGCTCCGTTCCAGCAAATGGCGCTGTTTCCGGTTCAGCTCGACAACAGCGTGACGTATTTCCGGTAATGGCCGCCGCTGCGCTGGTTTTGTAACTTTCAGGACGAATTTATGATCTTTTCCCACACAATTTGACTGAAAACGGTAAGTTTGCGTTTTTAATTGTTTTTGTTTAGACTTTTAAGGTTAAGGTTAAGGTTAAGGTACACTTTATTGTCCCCGTAGGGAAATTTGTCCTCTGCATTTGACCCATCCTTCAATGCCTCTGGGGCATCTCCTCAGGAGCAGTGATCGCCACAGTGCAGCGCTCGGGGACCCATCTCCAGATGTTGTTGCCAACTGTTGTTTTCGCTGCTTGGCTTAAGTTTTGGACGTTAAAGTGACGTTATAGATCTAATACGAGTTTAGAAAAAGGCAAATCGGTGAGTGTATGTCACGTAAGGACAATTTCAGTCATGTAATAGTCTTTAAAAACGTAGCTTTTCAGTGCAATTTATAAAAATAAATGGTCATGTTTTAGAGACAGTCTTATAATTGGCTCTGTTTAGAAAAGAAAAATAAATAGGAATATAGTAATGACTGTTAAAGAGCTGAACATGTTTTTCTTCCCGGTTTAGTTTATGGGTTTTTACTTAAATGTTTGTATTTGTTTTGTTGTAGTTGGTTTGAGATGCCGTTGGCTGGAGCAGAGCTGGTCCAGACTCCAGTTCAGCTCTACAGATACTTATTGAGATGTTCCAGACTCCTGCCCTCGACTGCCATGCAACAACACTACAGACACGCTATCAGACAGGTAAGAAACAAGACATCAGACAGGAGAGAAACACGGCATTAAACAGGTGAGAAACACGGCATTAGACAGGTGAGAAACACGGCATTAGACAGGTGAGAAACACGGCTACAGACAGGTGAGAAACACGGCATTAGACAGGTGAGAAACACGGCTTTAGACAGGTAAGAAACACGGCTTTAGACAGGTGAGAAACACGGCATCAGACAGGTGAGAAACACGGCTTTAGACAGGCGAGAAACACGGCTTTAGACAGGTGAGAAACACGACATCAGACAGGTGAGAAACACGGCTTTAGACAGGTGAGAAACACGACTTTAGACAGGTAAGAAACATGGCTTTAGACAGGTGAGAAACACAGCTTTAGACAGGTGAGAAACACGGCTTTAGACAGGTGAGAAACACGACATTAGACAGGTGAGAAACACGGCTTTAGACAGGAGAGAAACACGGTTTTAGACAGGAGAGAAACACGGCTTTAGACAGGTGAGAAACACGGCTTTAGACAGGTGAGAAACACGGTTTTAGACAGGTGAGAAACACGGCTTTAGACAGGTGAGAAACACGGCTTTAGACAGGTGAGAAACACGGCTTTAGACAGGTGAGAAACAAGACATCAGACAGGTGAGAAACACGGCTTTAGACAGGTGAGAAACACGGCATTAGACAGGTGAGAAACACGGCATTAGACAGGTGAGAAACACGGCTTTAGACAGGAGAGAAACACGGCTTTAGACAGGTGAGAAACACGGCTTTAGACAGGTGAGAAACACGGCTTTAGACAGGTGAGAAACACGACATTAGACAGGTGAGAAACACGACATTAGACAGGAGAGAAACACGGCATTAAACAGGTGAGAAACACGGCATTAGACAGGTGAGAAACACGGCATTAGACAGGTGAGAAACACGGCTACAGACAGGTGAGAAACACGGCATTAGACAGGTGAGAAACACGGCTTTAGACAGGTAAGAAACACGGCTTTAGACAGGTGAGAAACACGGCATCAGACAGGTGAGAAACACGGCTTTAGACAGGCGAGAAACACGGCTTTAGACAGGTGAGAAACACGACATCAGACAGGTGAGAAACACGGCTTTAGACAGGTGAGAAACACGACTTTAGACAGGTAAGAAACATGGCTTTAGACAGGTGAGAAACACAGCTTTAGACAGGTGAGAAACACGGCTTTAGACAGGTGAGAAACACGACATTAGACAGGTGAGAAACACGGCTTTAGACAGGAGAGAAACACGGTTTTAGACAGGAGAGAAACACGGCTTTAGACAGGTGAGAAACACGGCTTTAGACAGGTGAGAAACACGGTTTTAGACAGGTGAGAAACACGGCTTTAGACAGGTGAGAAACACGGCTTTAGACAGGTGAGAAACACGGCTTTAGACAGGTGAGAAACAAGACATCAGACAGGTGAGAAACACGGCTTTAGACAGGTGAGAAACACGGCATTAGACAGGTGAGAAACACGGCATTAGACAGGTGAGAAACACGGCTTTAGACAGGAGAGAAACACGGCTTTAGACAGGTGAGAAACACGGCTTTAGACAGGTGAGAAACACGGCTTTAGACAGGTGAGAAACACGACATTAGACAGGTGAGAAACACGACATTAGACAGGTGAGAAACACGGCTTTAGACAGGAGAGAAACACGACTTTAGACAGGTGAGAAACACGGCTTTAGACAGGTGAGAAACACGGCTTTAGACAGGTGAGAAACACGACATTAGACAGGTGAGAAACACGACATTAGACAGGTGAGAAACACGGCTTTAGACAGGAGAGAAACACGACTTTAGACAGGTGAGAAACACGGCTTTAGACAGGTGAGAAACACGGCTTTAGACAGGTGAGAAACACGGCTTTAGACAGGTGAGAAACACGACATTAGACAGGTGA
The DNA here is from genome assembly GCA_038363315.1 of Mugilogobius chulae. Lineage (NCBI taxonomy): Eukaryota > Metazoa > Chordata > Actinopteri > Gobiiformes > Gobiidae > Mugilogobius > Mugilogobius chulae. The sequence continues at coordinate 4,817,330 of CM076415.1, read as the reverse complement.
GAAACAAGACATCAGACAGGTGAGAAACACGACATTAGACAGGTGAGAAACACGGCTTTAGACAGGTGAGAAACACGACATTAGACAGGTGAGAAACACGACATCAGACAGGTGAGAAACACGACATCAGACAGGTGAGAAACACGGCTTTAGACGAGAGAAACACGGCTTTAGACAGGTGAGAAACACGGCTTTAGACAGGTGAGAAACACGGCATCAGACAGGTGAGAAACACGGCTTTAGACAGGAGAGAAACACAGCTTTAGACAGGTAAGAAACACGGCATTAGACAGGTGAGAAACACGGCTTTAGACAGGTGAGAAACACGGCTTTAGACAGGTAAGAAACACGACATCAGACAGGTAAGAACACGACATCAGACAGGTGAGAAACACGGCATCAGACAGGTGAGAAACACGGCATCAGACAGGAGAGAAACACATGTTAGGGTTAGGGTTGATCTGTTTGTTTTTTTGTTTTCAGGGCTACAACAGTCACACAGACGAAGACGATCCTGACAGAATCCGGATGATCATTCACAGAGCCATCGCAGACGCAGACTGGGTCCTCAACAAGGTTCAGATCCACACTGTTTGCATCTCTCACATGTTTGAACTTTTATTTATCTGCGGCGTTTTTGTCCTGACAGTACGTGAAGAAGTCGTGAGAGGAGAGACTGAGAGTGTGTCAAGATTATGAAGATTCAAAGGTACTGAAAGGTCTGAGAACAAGCTGGGCAATATATTATACTTGTAGATAACTTTGTGAATGTTGATTACACTTTAATTGTGTTAAATTGTTGTTTAAACTTGTGGTGTGCAGGAGCAAAGTGGTCAGAGCTCTGACTTCCCAATAAGGACACTCCGGGGTCGGGCCAAGTCAACATCTCACTCTCTCTGTGGGTGGAGTTTGCATGTTTTTTGCTGCGGATACTTGATCCTGTATCTGTAACAAAACAGACATGAATGTTCAGGTTATTTGGGAAGGCCGACGTTTACCCTGGATGTACACAGACTGCTAGTTCGGGGCGGGGCGGGACACGTGCGGGTTTCTCACAAAGTGCCTGTTACACCAGATGCTGTCAACTGCGGGCCGATTTCGTCCAAAGCCACGTGGATTCATGTAAATTCCCGTGAGAGCACTTGCATAATGAATTAAAAGCCGCATCAGACCGCTGTGGTCTCCGGAAAAATAGACTTCATATGGATTCTTTCACATCCGCACTCCTCGGAGGTCCGTGTACATGAGCGCATTGGCTTCTGTTCTCTCTGTTCTACGGGACCCGCACTGAACTCACAGTCTGTGTCCATCAAGGGTTAGCTTATCTGCAATCATTGTGACTTGTGGACCTGGAGGTCCTGGTTGTCTGCTCCGAGCAGAGCTGGACAAAGGTGTCCCCAACCTCAGGCCCAAAGTCACTGGGACAGGCTCAAGTCACTCGTGACCACAAATGGAGAAAAAGCAGTGGAAAATGTCAAGTTTATTATAAAGCACATTTACAAAACAGTCAACACTGCCCCAAAGTGCTGGACAAGATAAAATAGAAAATAACTGAATAGTTTAAACTCAGAAAACTCTGTAAATTGTCTTTTTTACAACACGTGGAGAAATTCTATTTTAGACTCAAATTACTTTCTGTAATTTTAGACTTTTTTTTTGTCACTCCATAATTTGCATCTTAAAATATCATAAATGTTGACCACAAGGACCGTCACACCAAACACGAACATCTCAGAATTAGAAGAATTTGATCATCCGTCTAAAGGGCATCAAAAAAAATCTTTTTTTTTTTTCTGTTTGGCGAGTGAATTATTTGTTCTGCAACAGTAAAAGGTCCTAAACCCCCGACTGCTGTTAGTAAACATGCTTGCTAAGCTCTGCGCTGTTGCCAGGACAACAAAAACCCACTTTTCAGGCAAACGTCTCCAGCTCTGCACTTAGCTTCTCTGTCCTTTTAAGATACTGTTTCCTTTTCAAAGTGATTGTTGCGTTTGTCTCCTTCTGCAGAGCTCACAACACTCTGTTCCACCCTGTGACGTCATCAGGTGGTTTTAACCCAGGATCGGCGTCTCTTCGAAGCCGGTAAACTGTTCCTCCTCAGAGCTCCAGCAGGTGGCGTCCTCATAAAGCAGAGTAAAAGAAGAGACTGGTTCATGTCGTGTGAAAGTGTAAATAAATGTTTGTTCTGTAAATATGTTTGATCTGTGGATATGAAACAATAAATAAACTTATCGATGTGGCTTTTGTGCAGAAATGGATTGTAGATTTTTGTTTGGACTTTTTAACATTTCTTCACCTCAGAAAACAGAGGCTCCAGTCGGACTCAGAGCTGTGGGATTCAAACCAGAGACCGTCCCGCTGCAGGGTGAGTGAGGCTAACGGAAAACACTTTAGTTACTCTAATAACATAATTCATTACAGTACAATTGAGCAAATACTCCTGTCAGCTTCGACAAAACAAACATTTTATTTTTCAGTCACTGAAAGCTGCAGCGTGTAACTTTTTGACCCAAAAATAAATAAAAACATTAAAGTTAGGGTAGCTATCTTTTTAACTTTGTCCTTTCCTCTAAAAAGTAAATGTTAAATGCAGCACTTTGTGAAGTACTGTCTGAACTGAATAATAAAGAATTTTACATCTAATCAGGAGCCAAATGCAGCGTTCTGATTGGCTGAGCTTGGGTGGTTTCCCTTTGTTGTTAAAAAATAAGTTTATGAGCCATAATTGCAGCAAAAATGAATACACGTCGATATTAACCCTGTGTCGAAGGATTTATGACAGGAAGAAGTGAGATTTAGTTCTAAATTGTTTTGGCTGTGTGAAAATCAGCTCCCATCACCTTTAAAGCAGGTTTTTTTTTTCGATGTATCTTAATCAGTGTTGGGTGTAACTTAGTTACTGTGAAAATACTTGTAATTCAATTATAGTTACCTATAGTTACTGTGATAAAGTGAGGTTTGATGTAGTTAGAGGTCCCGGCCTTGAGGGGTCACTGGCTATAAAAGGAGGCAGTTTCCACTTCCTCTGCCTCTGGCCTTACACACCCTTGGCCTGTGTGGCTGTGTCCTCCATTTTTCCCAGGTACAGTGTCTGTTTTGATGTAGCATGGAGCTCATTCGTATTTTAATTGTAACTAGTGTTTTGCTTAATTTAGCCCAGCAGTGTGGCAGCAGCTCTGGGCTGGGGTAGAGATGTAGATTTCAAAGCCTCATGAATCAATGAACCACTTTGAAACTCCTCTCTCGAAGTGAAACACTGTTTCAAAGCACTAAATATAACAGAGAATAGCGCCATCTGTTAGACTGAATGCCAGAATGCAATACATTGAGACGCATGCATTTGTAGAGGTCGCGTGATTTGAAACAGTGCTTCGAAACACCAGCTCGAATCCTTCCGCTTCGAAAGATCGATACCTGTTTCGAGCAGCAGGCTCGAGCGTAACATCTCTAGGCTGGGGCAAGTCAGAGTTGGTGGAGTCTCTGACAATGTCTGCACCAATGCATGTGTGGGAGTGCCACACGCCCTGCTGAGTAGTTGTGCACCTAGCCGCGGTAGGTTTAAATGCAAGACAAACTACTGTAAGCTTTAGGCCATGTTTTCTGAATATAGTTTAACTTCCTAGATGTGAGAGCTGAGGTGGAGCCAGTGCTGGCGCTGGGACTCTGTGGCCTTGCCTTTACATCTGTCATTTTGCCTTTTTGTCTGGATCACACCTGTTTGAAGCAACATGACATTAACAGACTCTTTACAAAACTGTACTACCTAAACTTGATGGAACCAACTATTTATTCTAACTTATTGTATCTAAATAAATGTTCATATATTTTCTACAATGGACCATGCCTTTCTTTCTCAAATAACGAACCTGTGTGCCTTGAGCTAGTTGTGTTTTTCTCCTTTTAAAAAGGGGTGGCGTTGTTGGACACTGTATAACTGACAAAAAGCTAATGTTAAGAGGTGACGGAACCCTCGAAATGCCACATTACTTTTATATAAGTAAAAAAAAAAATCTCCAAACGTCACATCTCTGAGACACAGATCAGCAGCTGGAACAGGCCCAGAATCAGTTTAAATGTATTTGTATTCAAAGTGCTTTACAAGGCAGGAAAAGATGCATCAAAATTACAATACTAAACAAAACCACATTAAAAATAATAATCATAAAATTTATTTTAAAAGAAAAAGAAAAAATTTAGCCTCTTTAAGCAGCTCCTTTGTTGTTTGCGTTGGTTATTTGCCAATATTACAATATTTAAATCCTAGTTTGCATCAATATTTGCAATAGTACACAAAAAGCAATTCCAAAGTAATGTAACACAATGTTTTTTCTTGGGACAGTAACGACTAAATATAACTACTTACATTTTTAAAAAGTAAGTAAAGTAAGTAAAAACGCTGCTCTTAATAATTAACATGTGTGACTTGAGTCTGAGCTTGGAAAACTGATTGAAACGTGAGTGTTTAAGTTATACAAAGTCATGGAAATGTTGGGAATGGTTTTGGACATGTCACAAAACAATAATCCTTAAAATCCTGCAGTGTGACTTGTTGCCCTGCTGTGTTTGCAGATGTGTGTTTGTGTAAAAGTCATTGATTCAGGTGAGTGTGGGTCAGAGGAGGAGCCACAGTCTGCAGCTTTACAAGTCTTTGTGAAGCTGTTCAGAGCTGGAGTTTAGTCTGCGTTTGAACATGGGACGTCCCGACAGCGTGAGGTGGACGGGACTGTTACTGCTGCTGCTGGGCCTGAGTCTGCGCAGCTCTGCAGATCCGTGAGTAACGTCTGTGATTCATTATTCAAACGTGTTTAGTTCAGGGCTGTGTGTCAGGCTGTGTGCGCGTTCCTCGTGTTGAGAAACAAATAATCCCCCTATGCGCTTTCTCCAACCTTTTTTCTTGTAAGAACGGTTCAGTAACAGTTTTCTTTTCCAGGCACCGGTCGAGGTTGGATAGAGTTAGTAACAACAACGTAAAATGCAAACAACTGAATATTGTGTGTATGTTTAGCTCTTATTGAATGAAGTGGCTGTTTATAGGTTGATGTGGCTCTATATTTCATAATAAAGCACAAGGAAGTAGCAATAGGCTGTCAATAAAAACTAAAATACATTTTAGAACCTCCTCTGGGGCCTGTAGTAGTTGGCCCCAGTGGTACTGCGCTTATAAGTAGCGGCCAGGAGTTTGCTTCAAGCCTACAATTTTTGCAAACACTTTGTGATTTTTATGTGTGAAGCTGATTTAAAGGTTGTATAGAGCAGTGATTCTTAACCATAGGGCCGGGCCGCGAGCACCTTCTTGAGGGCCACACAATCAGTAAAATACAATACATTTAACATGGGATTGGGCCCAGGTTATTGACCCTAATTTGTCCCGCCTACTTTTCTAGGACGTGCACTTCCTGTTTAGCTGCATTTAGCCTGTAGACTTCAGTCGATAAGTTTATTTTAACTGTCATTATATTTAATTAAAATTGCCCCACAAGACAGACAAACAAACACGTTAGCTACCTTAACAGAGCTAAACAGGAAGTGCCTTTCCAAGCCAAGTGGGCGGGACAAAATGGGGTCAATATTGCTCATGAGTATTTGGGCCTCAAGGTCAAAAAGGTGAAGAATCCCAGGTATAGAGGATTTTCCAAGAAAAGACAAATCCCACAATTGTCTCTGTGCGCAGTCAGTTGGCTTATTTATTTTTCAAAAATATTAACTTCGTGTCAGCATGATCATTTCCTGTTTAGTTCATTTCTATGGGGTTTCACTGTCTAAAATTAAAGGGAAAAAATGAAAGGAAAAAATACTTTAAGAGCGGGCAGAGAACAGTATTGCTGTAGTTCTTTAGTCGATTAATCGGTCGATGGGGCTTTAGTCGACCAAAATTTGTATTAGTCGACCCAGCTCGTGCCTGAGTCAGTCTGTGTGTGCCTAACCTGAGCCCGAAGAGAGCCCGCCCCGCCCACTCACTGAACTGTGGCATTTTAATGACAGAAAAAGCTTCTTATGATGTCCAACGTGTTTAATGTAAGTGTGTCTCGTCGCTAAAAGCGCTTCCTCCACCGCACATTTCTCTCTCTCTCTCTCTCTCTCTCTCTCTCTCTCTCTCGTTCCTTCTTTTCTCCCGCGCGCGTAACGTGCGCACTTTCTTCTTCCTCACCTTTTACTTGATCCGCGGGGATGAAACGAAAGACGTGCCTTCTCTGTCTTTCGTTCTCCTTTCTCTTTTACCTGCTCCGCACTTCGTCTTCTCTCTCTCTTCACTCCACGGCGATGCATCAGACTTCTCGCGCCGTATAGTTGTAAACTTAACAGTGACTTTTTTTTTTATCACTGCGGTGGTTTTGTGCTGTGTTCTGACGCGGCTGTCAATCATCCGCGAAGCGCACGTGTTCAATGCGGCTCTGCGTCTTGGCTCAAACCCGGTCGGCCCACATTTCTCACGTAGTTGTCGGGCCTGCACGGGCTCGGGCCCAGAATCTAAACTCTAGCTGAAGAGTTGGAACCGAATCATTGGTTTTAATCTGCCTTTTTTGATATAAACACACTGTGTCATATTCATTTTTGTGTCAGATAAACTGTCAGATCAAACTATATTTTTTTAGCTTCAGAGCTTTAGCCACGCCCCCTTTTTAGTCGACTAATCGTCGATGGGACATGTCTTTAATCAACAAGAATTTCTTTGGTCGACTACAGCCCTAGAGAACAGTGAGTTGAGGTTTAACTATTAAATGCCTTACAAATGAGAAGAAAACTTCACCAAAGAACCAAGGTGAGTTTATAAAAAGACGCGTTTGTCTACCAATGCTAACGCTAACGTATGACAATTGGAAAAAAACAAAACAAAACAGCTTTTATGCACATTTATGAGTCAATTGTCATAAGCCAGATTATGCTAAATCTAGAGTCATTCAGGTCTCAGATCTAAACACCAGCTTTACCAATTCTTATATTTATCAAATAAAATGTTTTTCTGTAGTGCAGAGCTTGTTCTCACTTCTAATCAGAGCCTCTGAGTCTCAAATTACTAAGTTTCAGCTTCACAAAGACAAGCAGAAACAAAGAACGTTTTAGTTTGAGTTTAAGAAGATTTTAGTTTGACTTGTTAAAAGAGGCTAGAGTGAGAAGGGTTTAAAGTAGTTATGCTGTGTTAGTTTGTCTGTCAAAGAGGTATAATGAATGTGGATTCTTGTGATGCCATGTTTGTTATTTAATAGAAATGTAAAATGTTATGTTGTAAGCTTTGAAATCCGAGGTTAAGCTGATACTTCTGCCTGTTTGTGGATCATTTTACAGACGTTTGTTTGTGTGTTCAGTCACTATGCGGTGGTTTTCCCGGCCGTGGTGGAGTCCGGCTCTAGAGTTCCCTTCTGCCTGAGTCTCATGGGAGTCTCTGAAGATCTGACCGTCACCGTGTCTGTGGATTACGCCGACGGGAAGATAGAATACTACAGAGAGACCCACGACGAGGACACGCACAAATGTGGAGCGTTTCAGGTACGACAGCTGCAAGAAACAGCTTTGCAATCGCTCTCTATATGTTTATTTTTGTGTCTATTTCAGGCTCCTGTTGTGGAAAAGTCAGACATCCTAAACTTCGAGGTTGAAGTCAAAGGGAAAGCATTTCACAAGAACGAAACAACGAAAATCCAAATCCGAAACTACGGAGTGAAGAGTTTTATTCAGACGGACAAACCTCTGTACCTGCCCGGACAGAAAGGTGAGCTTAACACGAACGTTGCATGTGTATCTACGCTTGAAGAAAAGTCTCCTGTGACCTCTCGCTGACCTACGGGCACAGCGAGGATGCAGTACCATTTCTTCTAACAAGCAGACACTGATTACGAGACACTGATCGCCAAAGGTGGGAGTAAGTCAACTATGTGCAAGTCACAAGTACACTACTCGCCAAAAGTCAGGGATATTTGACTTTCAGGTGAAATTTATGGAAAATGCAACAAGTTCATGCTATGGTGATATCATATCATGAAAGTAAAACATTTAAGCAGAAGGATGCACTGGTGATTTCTTCATCTCAAGAAATTTTATTGAAATAAAAGGTAACAACAATGGTAGCTACTTTTCAAACGTCTCAGTATCTGGTCATGTGCTCTTGAGCATCAATTACAACGACGTCTCATGCTGTAAGGGCCCAGACACACAGCAAGCGACAAAACTGACGTGCGTGAACAAGCAAAACCACAGCCGTGCGTCCACGCATGTGTGGCCACACCGCCAATCGCAGCAGATGCCCCGTGCGCGCCTGTGGTGCGTCAGCGCGAGCCACTCACCCTGTGTTTCTCAATGGGAAAGCTGTACAAGTTTGTCTGTCTGTGTTTCTGCTCATGTATCCCGTCTATAGTGAAAATAACCTCATGAATCGGCTTCTATTTCCCCTCTGGACCGGCTGATCACGGCAAACGCGAGGTTTTCAATAGTAAATATGAAAACTCAAGCAGGCAGTTCTATTGAAGCAGGGCTCCGTCACACAGTCCAGGTCTGTCCCAGGTCTGTCCCAGGTCTGTCCCAGGACGTGTGGTGCTGATGGCAAGTACACACATACAACTGTAGAAGCCTGATTTCTTTGTATTCTCTGTATTTTACGCTTCTACGCTTCTACGCCAGTGTCAAGCGACAAAAAAAATAGGTTGGATTCTTTTGCTCCCGATTCTCGCGCGCCCAACGCTCGCACGACGTCACGCTCGCTACGCGCGTCAAGCGCCGGGTGTGTGGCCGGTCTCATTGACTTTGCATGTTTTCTAAACGATACGCATGCATCGTTGGGCTATTTTTAACGCGCGTAGGGCTTGCGTAGCGCGGAATACGCTTGCAGTGTGTCCCTGGGGTAACGCCGCCACCACCAAAAGCTCGCCTGGTGACAACAGTGGCTGATGCATAGCGCTCTCCCTGACGTCTCCAACATAGTTTTTGGCCATCATTTCTGCTCAGCGTGACTCGACTCTCATCAGAGAACAGCACTGAGGCCCACTGGTCCCTCGTCCAGTGTAAATGCTTCCTGGCCCATGCAAGACGATGATGCCTGTGCCTGGAGGTGTGGTCAGGTACCCGTGCAGGTTGTCTAGCACGCAGACCACGCTGATGTAAACGGTTTCGAATGGTCTGACGTGACACTAAATAAAACTATTTGTGTTGCAGTGCATTTCCGTGTGGTGACGCTGGACTCAAAGCTCAGGCCTGCTGTCGGCTCGGTGAGTCTTGTTTTTAGAGCTGCTCCATAATAGAAACAATACAAGGAAGGACCTATAATAAATCTACCAAAATAAACTGTACTGAATGGACTAACCACTCTTCACTGTTCACTCTACGATCACTCATGAGACAAAGCGCTTACATGCTTTTTGTTCCTGCAGTTACAGTAGAATAGTTCAGATCAGGTATTTGGTCTCAAGTCTGTTTTAAGAGTAAACGGATCAATCAGAAAATCCTCAAAAAACCACAATCTTTGGACTTTAGCCTCTGCACTTTCATCACAACTCAAACATACGACTTTTAATCTGATCAGAGCAATGAGTCCAAGTTTAGATCAAACTGTGAGTCTTGTTTTATAGATACTCAAAGAAATACTTTATCGTTTATGCTTCAGTATAAATATAAACATACTTCTCTCTCTTTCTGTCTGTCTCTCTGTGATGTAAAAGTAAATATCTAATTACCAGAATCGTCCCACGTCTTTGTACTTTAGCCCGTTTCAACACTGATCAAACATTTGGATTGACTCACTCTCTAAATGTGAGAGCAGGATTAGAGTGTTCGGAGAGAAACAGAATATGTGAAAACAAGTTAGATTTACAAATGGTTTAGTCGAGTTATGGCCAGCAGGAAAAACATACAAACATCTACCACTGCTGCAGTTAAAACAACAGTTTAACCACATTTCTCACTTAAACATGATTCTATTTAAGATTTGCCTAAATACTTTGGGCCCTATTTTCCCCCAGCACTAGCGGATGGTCTTAGTTTTTCTTCTGTTGGCCACTAGAGGCTCTCTCCAAGCTCTACGCTGTCAGTCTAGGAGGTGTGGCTCCAGATGTGAGGCTCCATTTCCTTCAGTGAACCTGAGATGTGTCACGTCTGTGAGTGAGCAGAGCATTAAGATCACAGGCAAAAGTTACTGTAGCAGCAGCTTCAGGTTGGAAAAAGTCTAATAATAGAAATGTATTTGGTAAAAGTATCTTCACATGAACTTTGTCTAAAATGTGTCTTTTCTTTTACATAAAGCCTGTTGACTTAATATAAATGATAATCAGATGTGAGAGCTCTCCCCACGACAGAGCAGAGACTCATGAGACAAAACCAGGAGAGAGCGGTGCTGCGTGAGGTCTGGTCCATTCTGCGCTTTTTGGATCAGCGTAACCACGCGCACTCATAACGAGCCGCTGGACGTTAGACCAGGACCAAGAGCGCATGAAACTGCGCAACTAGAGACCAGACTGTAGTTGGTGTCCTGGTAGTTGGTGATCCGGGCACCAATGCAGGAGAGCAGGTCGTCAAACTGGGCCTGCGTCAGACGAAAGTATCGCTGGAAGCTCTTCATCCAGGCGCAGCTCCTGGAGCAAATTATGAAACTCTCCCAGCTCAGTGCGCCTCTGGAGGGTTTCATGTACCAGATACGACGTCGCTGACCCCGTCTCAGCTGTAGCATTTGTGTATCAAGTAGGTCCAAACTACTCTCTCAACCCGATCCATCTTTAGCAAACCAAAGCTCTCTGGGAAGCCTGGAACGCAGAGGCATCAGCGGCGAATAACTCTTTATTTGCTTCATCACCTAAACACACATCAGAGCGTTTTGGAAGCTTATTGAGGCGTAAACAGCATAAAAAAACGATTAATTTTTACGCACGTTTAGGCGAATTTTGTGTGAACACAGCATTAAAGTTTTATGTCAATTAAACTCTCTTCTCTCTCTTTCCCTCTTCTCTCTCTCTTTTTTTCCTCACTTTCTTTCTCTTTATAACTTTTTAAAGTTAAAATCTTTGACTCACAGTGTCAAGTTACATCAACACAAAGATCGAGGTTAATTTAACTTTTGTCCGTGTGATTTTTTTTACCGTTTAAACACAAATCTAACATTGTCTTTTCTTCTGTTTCAGTACGGGCTCATTGAAATCCAGGTAAACCACTATAAACTTTACATTTTCTCTAAAACATTCAGCTCTCTCCTCGCTCTCGGACAAATCTCTGTATTTTTTTAAATTCAGGATGCTAATCAGAACCGCGTGGCCCAGTGGTTAAACCGCAGCTCCGACGGGAGAATCCTGCAGCTTTCCTACGACCTGGACCCTCAGGCCAAAGAGGGATTTTACTCTGTGTCTGTGAAGGACGCTGCGCTCAGAGGAACCGTCTCTCACTCCTTTGAGGTCAAGAAGTACGGTGAGAGAAGCCACAGACACAAACACAACACAAGTCGAACTGGAGGGAGTTTGTGACGCTCTCAGAGGCAACTGCTGTGTCGTACTTCCTGTTTTAAGTATCACGGTATTAAGATACACTCGAGGAAAAAAGGAAGGCAACATTTAAATTTTCGACAATTCCTTAGAAAACAAGTACATTTGTAAAAATGGGTTAGCATCATGAGTTCGGTCCATATTGGGCTGAAGACAGACTTGACTGATTGTGAGAACCATAAAGAGTGCATTACAGGGTGGTTTATGACTTTTACCGCTGGTTAACTGTGCTCAAGTCTTCTCTATAAAAGGCACCAGAATGAAGCCAAAAACACACAATTGTCTCAACCAGAGAGGGATGGAGCTATGGACGCTGTTGTCTTGTGTCTCCACCGCTCTACCATTAGTCGTCTTGTTCCTCTAACGACCGCCCTCGTACTGGTGGCCCCCGTGTAACGACCGCTGCACAAGACCAACCGCCCCCCCCCGCACATCTCCCTGACTTCACCAGGTCCACAGTCGAGACCATTGGGACACACCACAGGCCAGTGTCTCCAGAACCATCCGTAATCTTCTCCGCGCTGACGATATTCCACCATATGGGCTGTATGTTGGATCAGTGCTTAGAGCTCGGGTCGAATGGTGCTGAACATCGTCGTTGGTCCCAATGGTCCCATTGAAAATGTCTGGATCTGCTCAGTGTGCGTGTCACCGACGTGAACATCCTCCTGAAACTCAGCAGCAGCTGAAGAATGGAACAACTCAGACACTACTGCTGATGGATCCATGAGGCTGAATAACCTCTGTCCAGGGCCAACGGGGGTCAGTGAACTATTGACAGTCTGATGAAATTCTGTCACTTTTGGTTTGGGGGTGGCTCTATTGGCGGATTTCAAAAATAAAATTATTTTGCCCCCCAAAACTCATAAAACTGAGTGTTGCGTTTCTTTTTTCCTTGAGTGTAATTGGGAGTTACTGCTTTTAATCATTTGTCTTATGGGTAAGGAAAGTTTATTTAAATGTGAGAGAGAATTTAACATGTTTCCAAACAAAGTTAGTGTTGTAATTGTGTTTGTGTCACCAAAAGGTTCTTGGTCTGACTGAAACTACCTGCCCCAGAGCAGGAGCTAAAAAAGTCCCTAAAGTGTGGCCCCAGTCCATAGTTCCTGCTCTATGTGAACACGCTTAAAATGGGGACAGGAACTAAAAAGTATAAAGAACTGAAAACAGTTCCTACAGTGGGAAAAGTCCTTCTGTCAGACCAGACTGATGTGAACAGTTCCTTGTACTAAACTCATGCTTCTGTTTCAGTTCTTCCAAAGTTCTCTGCTGAAGTGGAGGCTCCGGCTGAACTCAACGTCGCTCTGGAGAAACTCTCATTTAAAGTGTGTGCAAAGTGAGTCAGATGCCCTCCCGTCCTCCCTGTTTATCTTCTTAAATCTTCTTCAAGTCCAGTGTCTTGTCTGTTCTGAACAAACTGTTCTGAAGTTATTTTTTTGGATCCATAAAAAGGTTTCATTTGACTTTGTGGAAAGTGTCTTTTGATCATTATGAACGTGTGGCAGTGATTGTTGCCATTTCTGTGAGATTAACTTACGAATTAAAAGGAACAATATCTTATTCTAAGTGAATATTTGACACAAAGTCATAAGCCATATTTCCATTAGTCTGGGTGAGTCAGACCGGTTCACTTTGGGACGGTTTGGGTCTCTTATGTTAATGCTGATGAGTGTTTCTACTGCAGATCCAGGCTCCTGAGGATCTGTTACAGTACTCACACATTACAAGTGCATTCTTAAAAAACTAATAAGAAAATGTACCTGAATTATACTTTTTCTTCCTGGTGTCAGTCTGAGTGATTCACAAAAATGCTTGTAATAATTTGAAATCTGCGGCTGTAACACGAGGGTCACGCTGGTGTAATTAAGAAACTACTTCCGGTTTCTAGTCACCTTTTTAAAAAGTTATTTTACTTTTTTGCAAAGCTTTTTTGACTCTGAGCTGCATTTTAAACCTGTTTTATTGAATGCTTTGAGGCTGGTTTATGTCGGACACATTACACACAGGATTTACAATTTTTTACAGTGTTTTGCCTCGACAAAAACAGTTAAATGCGCTAGCTTTGCTTTGTTAAGTCTATCGGAGCAACACATAAAGTTTCCATCAGTGTAAATGCGGCGGTTTGTCACAGGATCAAGTCTGCGTTTGGTGAGGAACATTATTCCATGTTTTAATCTGCTCTTTTCCGTCTGGTTTTCTCCTGAGTTTGTGTTTTCTCTTGTCCAATCATCGAGCCTAAAGGAGGAACAGCTGTAAGGTCTGCTCCAGGGTCCAGGCTGAAAGTAGGGCCAGCAGCGAACCCTGGGAACCGTCGACAGTGCTTCTTTATTTTACCCAACGCAGACCTAGTCAGCATATCTTTCCCAAATCTCTAAACTTAACCAAAAATAACCCTAACCCTAACTTTAACCAAATTAAAATGTAAACTTTCAGGCGTCTTGCGATACTTGATCTGTAGTTGTGTAAACACAGCTGCATAATGTGTGTTTCAGATACACGTTCGGTCAGTCTGTTCCGGGGAAAGTCGACGTGGACGTGTGCAGATTCCCACCTGGACGTCGAGTGTCATACATCGCAGTCGCTAAAGCAGTTCCTGTTTGTCGCAAGCAACACGGCAGGTAAAACAGGAACAGGTAAAACAGGAACAGGTAAAACAGGAACAGGTAAAACACGAACAGGTAAAACACGAACAGGTAAAACAGGAACAGTAACACTGAGCTCACGCTGCATCTACAACAACAGTAATCAGAGACTCTCACACGGCAAAAAGAACAAGAAAGAACAAATAAAGAAGAGCTCTTTATTCTTTGCTCTGGTCTTGTGTGAGAGAAAGAGAAAAGTACTAATGAACTTGAGAGCTGTGCTGTCTTCATGACTCTTGACTGTTCTCGAAGTGTACAACTTTATGCGTTACAATTCTGCGCTGTAGCATCTCAACAACTAACGTTCGCTGCTCACCTTAGTTTGGGCTGTAAAAGTTACATTAGTGAGAAACAGAAATGTTAGCTCCAGGTCTACAGTTTTATAAATGTTAACTCCAGGTCTCCAGTTTTATAGACGTTAGCTCCAGGTCTGCAGTTTTATAAATGTTAACTCCAGGTCTCCAGTTTTATAGACGTTAGCTCCAGGTCTGCAGTTTTATAAATGTTAGCTCCATGTCTACAGTTTTATAAATGTTAGCTCCAGGTCTACAGTTTTATAAATGTTAGCTCCAGGTCTACAGTTTTATAAACGTTAGCTCCAGGTCTACAGTTTTATAAACGTTAGCTCCAGGTCTACAGTTTTATAAACGTTAGCTTTAGGTCTGCAGTTTTATAAATGTTAGCTCCAGGTCTGCAGTTTTATAAACGTTAGCTCCAGGTCTACAGTTTTTTTTTTTTTTTTTTGATCAATTTTTTATTGAATTGTGCAGTTTCAAATGTACATACAAATAATGTTTTTAAGTCTAGCACATTCATTTTTCCCCCTTTTTACCCCATGTTCCCTTCCCTTCTGGGTCCTCTCACCAACTAACCTATATTACATACACACACACGTACACACACTCACACACATGCATACATCCCCATACATACATAAGTTTGCCAACACTAAGTCATCCACAGTTATAGAGTCAAGAAATAATGATCACATACAAATAACAAGGAACCAACCCCCCCTCCCTCCCACCGCCCCGCTGTCCAGGTAAAGTAAATAAAGATAGCATGTATAAAAACAGCAACAACCACAGTGTCAATAATAATGGTAATAGTAATAAACCAGCACTGTAAGAGGTTCAGAGCAGCTGGTTTCCTCCGTCACAGACATCCACGGAAACAGCTAAATATACATATTGTTATGTAATTCCATAATGTTTGAACATAGTAACATAGATACATATCTTATGTATGACAAAGCAGCCATAACTGGAAACAAAAGTCTTAACTAATACATTCAAGCTTGGTTATGAGCTGTGACCAGCAGTTTATGTTTTTACTTTTGGCTTTATGGATACGAGCTGCTGAAAGCTCCAATTGAGCAATGTCTCTATAAGTTACAATCCATTCCCCCACACTCAAAGGTTGTGTAGATTTCCAACGACAAGCTATCATCTTTTTTGCAGCAGTAAGCCCAGCAAAAAATAGGCGATGCTCAATAATGGTTAAATTCATACTAGAAGTATCATTTAAAATGAGCAACCTTGGAGTGTGGGGAACGACCCGGCCTATAATGCTGGATAAATGTGTTGAGACATTTTCCCAAAATTGAAAAACCTCGGGGCATTCCCAGATCATGTGGAGGAAGGTTCCAGTGGTATTGTCTAAGCAGTACTCACAATGTGGATTCTCTTTTAACTTCATTTTATGTAATCTCCTTGGATATAGGTAATATCTGTGTATGAATTTGTAGTGAATCATTTGATGATTTGGGTTTCTAGATGTTAAAGATATGTTTAACCAGATTTTCCTCCAATCCCATTCCGATTGGTCCTTCAGATCTATTTTCCATAATTGCTCAATAGGCAGATGCTTATGAGAGGATTCTACAATAAATCTATACAAGTCAGAGACAATACCACTGCTGCTTCCTTTGCCTAATATAAAATGAAGAGGATGTTTTTTTAGATTGCATCCCCATGGTACACCTTGGGCACGCATTGCAGCACGCAATTGCAGATAAAAAAAGAACGAGGAACCTGGTAAGTCGAACGATATTTTGAGATCTTTGAATTCCCTAAGTCCGTCTTGTCCTATAATATCACCTAGCGTGTGAACCCCTTTGGATTCCCAAGGGAAGAAAGAGATTGTTTTTTTGTCAATCTGAAGTAAGTGATTGTAAAAAATTGGTGACTGTAAGTAAAATTTATCACTTTCTTTCAGAAATGTATTAACTTTGTACCAAGTAGACATAAGGTGAGTTATAATAGGACCATATTTTTGCTTAATTATTTTCAATGGGGTATTAGAATAGATAAAGCTCGACAAACTATGAGGCTTAATTAGGTTTGTTTCAATTGGACTCCATGAAACTGCTCTGTCAGACCTAAGCCATAAAACAAGTGAGCGCAAAGTAAAACACCACGAATACCATTCAAAGTTGGGCAGGCAAACTCCGCCTGATGATTTAAGCCTGTGCAACGTAGAGGCTTTAATCCTGGGCTTTTTGTTGTTCCATAAGTAAGTACTCACAAGAGAGTGCAATTTCTTCCAGTAGTGTTGGGGAGGATCTAGAGGTAGCATAGAACACAAAAAATTTACACGAGGCAATATATTCATTTTTATAATAGACAATCTAGCCTGAAAAGATGTTGGAAGAGTGGACCATCTCTTCAAGTCATTAGTTATGGAACACAAAGTCTTATTGTAGTTATTGTTAATCACATTATCAAGATTCGGATTTATAAAGACACCTAAATATTTCAGATTTTTTCCAACTGGAATGTTAAATGAGGACATAGTGTCAGTGTTTTCATTTAGTGGCATCAAAGCTGATTTTGTCCAATTAACTTTATAGCCGGATAATTGTCCAAACTGCTCAAATGTGTTGAGGAGAAAAGGAATGGATTTGGTTGGATTGCTAGTGTAAATTAAGATGTCATCAGCGTAAAGCGAAATATAATGAGGACTATTTTGTACTGTAATTGGCTCAAGTCTCCCTGTCTGTCTAACTAATTGTGCAAGAGGTTCGAGTGAAAGGCAAAATAACAATGGTGACAACGGACAACCCTGCCGAGACGAGCGAGTTACAGGGAATCTAGTAGAGCAAACGTTGCCCGTCATCACCATTGCAGTCGGGTTGGCATATAGCGTTTGAATCATACATATAAATGCATCATTGAAACCCATGTGTCTCAGTACGGACCAGAGATAGCCCCACTCGAGTCGGTCGAATGCCTTCTCGGCGTCCAATGATAGTATGCTATTTTGATTGGGAGTTTTGGATGAGGCATCTATAATATGAAGTAATCTGCGAATGTTATCCGACGCTAGTCTTGATTTTATAAACCCAGTTTGATCATGGTGAACTAAGCATGGCATATATTGTTCAACTCTTGCAACTAAAACTTTTGCAAAGGCCTTTAATTCTGTATTTAAAAGACTCACAGGGCGATAGGAGGAACATTCAGTTGATGGTTTATCCTTTTTAAGTAAAAGAGAAATAATTGCAACATTCAAGCCGTCAGTAAAAGAACCAATACTTATTGAAAAATTTATCATATTTAGTAGTAGGGGTCCCAGCTGCGGCCAGAGAGCAAGATACAGCTCCGGTGGAATACCATCTAGGCCAGGTGACCTTCCTGTGTTCATTGTTTTTATGGCTTTGTTAAGTTCTTCCATTGTAATTGGTCCTCCTAAGGAATCTGCAGCCCCTAGAGGTAATTTTGTTAGGTGAAGTGATTTTAAAAAGTTGTTGCATTTTTCTTCATTGAACGTAATCTCTGATTTATAAAGTTTTTCATAAAATGTTTTAAAAGTCTCATTAATATCTGCTGGATTAGAAGTTACTTTGCCCTCATCTGTTGTTATAGCAGAAATCCTGGCGAGCTGTTCATTATTTTTAATTTTCAAAGCTAGTAAGCGGCTTGGTTTGGCGCTATTTGTGTAATTTTGCTGTCGTACTCTATGAATCTGAAATTCAACTCTTTGTCTCATCAACTCACTTAGTTCATTTAATAACTGCTGTCGTGTTCTAGTTTTTTCAGGTGTAGCCTTGGCTACCATTTCTTTCTCAATCTTAGCTATTTCAGTTTCTAGGATCTTGATTTTTTCCTTTCTAGTTCTGCTCAGTTTGGATGCATGCGAGATGGTGTTATTTCTGATGCATCCTTTGACAACCTCCCATAATACTCTTGGATCTTTCACTGAGGGTTGGTTGATCGAAATAAAATACTGTAATTCTTGTGTCAGCTGATCTATAAAAGCCTTATCTTGAAGTAAAGACGTGTTGAAGCGCCATCGCGCAGCTTTAGCCTGAGCGGCTTTGAGTGTGAAAGAGCACAGCACTGCTCTGTGATCTGAAATTGGAAAAGGTATCATTTCTGCTGTGCATATAGTTTCAAAAAGAGGTTTAGACATAAATATGTAATCAATTCTTGAAAATGTTTTATGGCGGGTGGAATAAAAAGAAAATTCTCTAGCCGACGGATTCAGCAAACGCCATGTATCAATTATACTATATTCATTTATGAATTTTTGTAAAGCATTTGTAGATAGTTTTTGGTCGTTGCTCGCTTTTCCACCTGTTCTGTCTACATTGTGAAGACATACTGCATTGAAATCTGCCCCCACAATGAGATGGTATTCAGAGAGATCAAGCAATGTCAGATTCAGTAAGTCATAAAAATCTTTATCAAAGCAGTTTGGGGCATAAACACCTACTAAGGCAATTTTGATGCCATTGAGAGAAATTTTACAAAAAGTAATGCGGCCTTCTGCCCTGCTGCCAGAGCCTAAATTATCGTAAGTCAAATTACGCCTAATTGCTATGAGAACTCCCTTTTTCCTTTGTTCAGCTGAAGAGAAGGCAACAACTTTATAATATTTATTGTTAAATCTGTGTACGTCAGCTTCAATGAGATGCGTCTCTTGAATGAACGCTATGTGAATGTTCCTCCTATGCATAAAATCTAGGACACTTAGGCGTTTTTGTGGAAAGTTCAGTCCTCGGGC
This sequence comes from Mugilogobius chulae, assembly GCA_038363315.1. NCBI lineage: Eukaryota > Metazoa > Chordata > Actinopteri > Gobiiformes > Gobiidae > Mugilogobius > Mugilogobius chulae. The sequence goes on along the minus strand of CM076415.1, from coordinate 4,798,228 downwards.
ATTTAATGAGAGTATATTAAGTTTATCCATTTAATAATATGCATATTGAGCGAAGCACAAATACAATCGGACAAAAAGAAAAAAGAAAAAACACACACATAGTATACCTGGACAGCACCCCCAACCCCCCACCCCTTACGCACATCCATACACGCCCACGCACACAACCACACGCGCACACACACCCACACCATCTTGTAAGTAATGAAAAAAGAACCCCCCACCCCCACCCAAAAAAAAGAAAAGGAGGACAAAAAGGATCCTCCTTGTTAAGTCTGTTCCGATAATCTTGAACTGAGCATAGAGCTTCTCCCATCCATTACAGTTGAGAAAGAGAGAGAAAAAAAAAACACAAAAACAAGTCGGATGAAAATGTGACAGTCTTTCCAAAGGCACGATTCTGGCCTAATCTCTCTGTTATTTTTCCCGTACAAGTAAGCCTGAAGAGAAAAAAAAAAGAGAAAAAAAAAAAAAAAAAACGGGAATATGGTCTTTAAAAGAAAAAATATATATATTTATTACCATCTAGCCCATATTTAGAGAGAGAGGAGGCTTAAGAGAGCTTCAATATGAGTTACAAGGAAAAAGAAAGAGAAAAAAAAAAAAAAAAAAGAGAGAGAAAGTTTCTTCATAATATCCATTCTTTCTTCTTACCCTTCTGGAATTCTCTACAGGTCTACAGTTTTATATATGTTAGCTCCTGGTCTACAGTTTTATAAACGTTAGCTCCTGGTGTACAGTTTTATACATGTTAGCTCCAGGTCTACAGTTTTATAAATGTTAGCTCTATAGTTTTATAAACGTTAGCTCCAGGTCTACAGTTTTATAAACGTTAGCTCCAGGTCTACAGTTTTATGAACGTTAGCTCCAGGTCTACAGTTTTATAAACGTTAGCTTTAGGTCTGCAGTTTTATAAACGTTAGCTCCAGGTCTACAGTTTTATAAATGTTAGCTCCAGGTCTACAGTTTTATAAATGTTAGCTCCAGGTCTACAGTTTTATAAATGTTAGCTCCAGGTCTACAGTTTTATAAACGTTAGCTCCAGGTGTACAGTTTTATAAACGTTAGCTCCAGGTCTACAATTTTATAAATGTTAGCTCCAGGTCTACAGTTTTATAAATGTTAGTTCCAGGTCTACAGTTTTATAAACGTTAGCTCCAGGTCTACAGTTTTATAAATGTTAGTTCCAGGTCTACAGTTTTATAAACGTTAGCTCCAGGTCTGCAGTTTTATAAACGTTAGTTCCAGGGGGAGCGTACCGATGTTCCCCCGTTCTATGGACGAGGACACAACGCAACCGGGGAACACCGGGCCCTCGAAAAAGAAAAAGGCCCGTTGTTCCCCCGGTCCTCAAATCCTCCGCTTTCCATGAACGGAGGAGCAGCAGACCCTTATATGAGCCCGAGCCGTCCCCCGTGCATGTCAGGCTGCAGCACTGTGCGCTACGTGCCTCCGTTTAAACACCCTGCTAGACTATGATAGTCAGGTATAATTGGCATTTTGGCAACATTATTTATCAAACCCTGTACTGAGACACATTTTTGGAGTATAGTGCATATGCCTACGTTCTATTTTCATACATCCTGAATCGTGTGGTTCAGCTGAACTACAGCTAGGCCTATTAAGCAGGAAAACGCTGTTGTCACGTTTTTGTGCAGTCTGACATTTATAAATCAATTTGAGAGATCCGCTTTCCTAGCTCCCGCATTGTGGTCTTTATGTGGATCCGTTTTCGTGCGTATTTGGCACAAACCAATTTCCCTCTCTCTCCTCAGTCCCTCTCAGTTCTTTTTTTTCTATCAGCTCTCACAGACACAATGTGGACAGGAGGACCATGCCAACTATACAGTAATTTTCCTTGAGTCTTAAGCAACAAAACGATGTGTGTCTCGTTACAATCCGATTCAAATATACTGAGAAATTGGCAGATAAAGGAACTGGTTTTCAAAGCGCTAAACTTCAAAGAAGCACGCGGCGTTACGCGAAAGTACGTGACGCGCTCAGCTTTTCTTACTATACTCTGCATAAACTGCATTAAAGGATCATTCCAGCCTGTTCCAGCCTGTCCAGCACAGCCTTATATAAGTTATATTATGTGTTTTGGCACGTTCGATCTGAAAGCCTGGCGCGTCCAGGCACGTGACGCGCGGCTGAAATCGGCCTTCGTCAACATAGGCCAACTTTTGTTTTTTTTTTATTTCAGTGACTTCTAGGTTGAATTCGTTTGACATTTTTTGTATTCCGTTAGGAAAAAATGTGCAGTTTTTAATCATGAACCGTTGGTTTAGATTTGTTCCTTCTATTTCGTTGGGTATAAAGATATATTTATTTAATGGTCTTATTTTTCTTAAATTTAGTTTTTAAGCCTAAATAGGCACAAAGGGATATTTATGGCGAATTTAAAATACAATTTCGGACACCCTTTGTAATTGTTTTAGCTTATTGTTATTATTTCAATGATGTTCAGGGCGTATCCTCAGAACCAAACATGCTGAACACTTGGGACACGTCACACTCGGCTCTAGCTTTTATAAATAGTGTGGCCAAGCAGACGAAGACACCAAAGCGTGTACGAAGTTGGAGTGTTTTAAAAATGAGCAGGAGACGTGAACGCACAAGGACGCGCCGTGGAGATCCATGAGAAATCTTGCTAGAAAGCAGCATTTTTATGACTGAAAACTATTGGGACACGGAGTCAGACTGGAGCACGACAAACAGCCAACACAAGGACACAGAAATATGCTTGAGAAGAGGCACTCATATAAGTGCCAGCTTGCCGCGTAACGGGACGCCAGGTAAGCCCCCAGCTGTCACTGCGGTGCAAAGCGCACAGTGCCAACTATAGCCAATACGCACGTGAAAAGCTTTAATAATAGGCCTAAATACGTATTATGAAAACATTTCTCTACAATTCGTTCTGAGTTTACGTTTTAAGATGAAACCGCATTGGTTTGGGCATGAATGTGGTAAAAAGGCTCCCTGCACAGTGCGCGTCACTCTTTGAGCGTAATGGACACGTAGTTGCCTGTATCTCCCTCGTGTGCCATTAAATAACACTGTGGGTTACAAGTTGTGTGGAGGTTCTCTTTACGCAGTGACCGGGGAACATGGGACCCTTTTACAAAACAGAGGGCCCGATGTTTCCCCAAAACGGGGGAACACCGGTCCCGGGGAACATCGGGCCCGGCGAACACCGGGCCGATCCCGTTCCAGGTCTACAGTTTTATAAACGTTAGCTCTAGGTCTACAGTTTTATAAACGTTAGCTCCAGGTCTACAGTTTTATAAATGTTAGTTCCAGGCCAGACAATAGAAAAAAGTAACAGGGCAGTTTAACTTAAAAATTAAAAGTACAATTTCTGCCTTAAAGTTTTATGTCGATTAAACTTGTGTGTGAGTCTGGTCTGTGTACGGACCGTGTACCTACTGGCCATTTGATTTTCGTTTTGAAATGGGAAATTAAAAAAAAACAAAAACTAACCGTTTCCCAAATTAAAAAAGAAAGTTAGTTTTTCGATTTTGGTTTTAACATCAAAAACGGAAAACGAACAGTTTTTCTGTTTTCATCATGTAATTAAATAAAGAAACAAAATAGGGGTCCGAGCTGCGTGATGCATTTCCTGGTCCTGGGAATTTGTTTACAATTCGCACATCGTGACTCATCTAAGTTGTAAATCTTTGACCTACATTGTTAAGTTTTATCAACACAAAGATAATTTAACTTATTGTCCTTTCACTGACAGACTGTGACTGTGCTAAAACTGTTTGTGCTGTTTTATGTTCGTCAGACGTCCAAAGATGGCTGTGCGTCCTTCTCCATCCAAACAGACAAGTTCATTAATGTCTCCAGAGCAAGCGGAGACCTTTTCCACCTGGACAATGAATATGTCATAAAGGCCACAGTGACCGAGGAGGGAACAGGTGAGAGGCTTCACACTGCACTCACAATCTCACAAACCTGTAATACAGAATTTATCATTTTTAATAGTACATTTCTAACACCTTTTCTGTGAGATTTACACACCAGCCTTTATTAAAACATACAAGTAAAATGTAGTTTTAAAGTGAGGCTAAACACGCGGTCAGAGACACACAACTGCACCTCAAACAGACTCTCAAACATAGAAGATGCCCTGAGCCTTTTAAGAAACGCCCAGTGGTGTGAACAGACTTTGATTGAAGCACCAAATATGGACAGTGAAGTGAGTTTTGTGTGGGAGCGATTCTGACGTTCACAGCTCTGAGGCACAAACTAAACCTGCACAGGTTTAGTTTCTCACTTGATTCTTTCAACTTTGCAGACATATGTATGAAACCTTTCCTTTACATAAGCACATGAGCTCATGTGAGTATTTTCTAAAATTGAAAATAAGAAAATGTAACACAGAAACAAGCTTCAAACCTGCACATCGTGGCACGTCGCACCACTCGCTTAGCAAGCTGAGCCAAATCAGCTCCGGTTGGTCGTTTTCAAACTGCACAGCAGAGTGTCAGAAGGAGGAGTTTGTATATTCCACCTGGGCGGCTCGTTTGCAGCGTCAACTCGATGTGATGTCGACGTGAACTGTAAACGCACTGACAGTGTTTGACCATCGCAGCGACACAGTCATGGTTTTGCACGCATAATTTCAAAATGAGCGAGTTTGCACAAAAATGGCCAAAAAAGAACTTGAAACAGTAAATAATTGAATTTTGACCCCAAACCCACAGTTTGACAGTGAAAAGAAAAGTGTGTTTAGTTTCCCTTTAAGCTTACTGACCTACTGACTTTTTACAGTGTATAGGCAGTGCTCAGGGTGTCTCTGATCATTCACAGAATTTAGTGCAAAATCTAAGACTCCAGGCACAATTTAACAAAATCATCAGCTTTTGGACAGTTTTTATTTTGTCTCATTAGGACACGTATTCACTGAGTTACCACCAGAAACAGCTTATGAACTAGAATGTCTGCAGATCATTAATCACTCAAATTACCGCGCTGATGTACGGTGCGTTTTTCTCCAGTACAGACTAACTCTTTTAGAAGACACACATAAAACAGGAAGCAGTTTGGGGGAACAAAGAGAGAGAGAGCTAAGGAAAAACGTTAACAATGTTCGCACGATGTTGTTTCAGATCTGACGCAGACGGTGGAGAAGACGGTGAAGATCACGTTTCAGATCGGGAAAGTGGAGTTTGTTAATCCTCCTAAAACATTCAACCCAGGAGAAGTTCTCAACCTCAAGGTACTGCGCTTCTCCTCAGTCTGTGAACAGTCATCTAGAACCAAAGAATCAGAGCTAAAGATAAAACTATGAAGTGTCTGTACCAATGACGTTTCCAGCTGGTGAGGCACTGTCGACCACATAGACTTCAAGATGCCTTTTTATTCACTTTGCAGACATGTGTATGAAACAGAAGCACGTAATCTCATGTGACTACTTTGTCTCTACATGTAAAGTTAAAGATGAGAAAAAATAATATTGAAGCGAGTTTCGATCCCTGGACCCTTTGCATCGCGGATCACTCGCTCATCCATCTGAACTTAATGACCTCATGACTGCTACTGTACACCAGCTGTGGACAGATTATTACAGTTTTTAGACCTTTGCTGTTAAATATTTGCTCATGATGATTTATATAGTTGCTTAAGGCTTTATTTAACCACACAGTGACGTTTAACACCGACACATTTAAACGTGGAATCGTATTTGGGCCGTAAAAAGTCAGCTTTCCCTCGCGCTCTGAGCTGTGAGGCAAACTGTGACTTGTACAAACTCCAAGAAACCAAGGCACTCGAAAAAGTACATCTACAAGCATTTTATAACTTTTTGTGCAGAAACAGTGAGTGGCAGAAAGTCATCCAAATATGACAAATACGAAACATATTACATACAAAAATTATAATATTTAGTCTTATTGACATCAAGTATTTTTTTCCCCATTTGGACTGGTGAGACACTGCCGCCCGTGAGTTGTTCATTATAAACATGTTTCTGTTTGTGTGTTGTTGTTGTTGTGCAGGTGAAAGCGGTGCACTACAACAACACTCCGGTCTCTCACACTGACGTCCATCTGCGAGTCGATATACAAAACATTCTGTCGGCGTCCGTAGTCCAGACGCAGCAGACCGACCAGGACGGCTTCACCACGTTTCAGCTCAACACCAGTGATTCCTCAAACAGTTACAACCTCAAGGTGAGTCACGGCTTTGAGTCACGGCTCGTGTGGACCGTTGTTTCCCAAAAGGTGGGTCACTGCACACAAATGGATGAATCAAATGAGTCGAATCAAATGAGTCGCAAAATACTTTGTTAAAAAAATGTGAAATACAAAAAACAAAGTTCCAAAAATGCTCATGGAAATCTCACATTGAGAGACTCATTGGGAACACCAAGTCACAGAAATGTGAGCAAACCCAAGGTACTCTTCAGACAATAAAAGTTTTAAAAGCTTTTATTATTCTGGGCTATTTTGTAGTTAAAATATTATTTGTTTAAAAGCATGTGCGGTTTCCCAGGTGTAGCGGCTCGGAACAGCCTTCTTCAGGGTGTGACTCTCAGCAATCCACCGGCCCTATTTATTATTTAATGGTAAAATACAATTTGTCTGCAGTCATGTAGTGGAGAGGACGCAGGGCTTGAAGTTGCCATGACAGTTGTCATCTGGCATTTGATTGGCTGTGTCACTCCACCAACGGAGTCGTTGCCGTATGTGAGACAAAAGTCGTTTTGCGCAGGATCAGAAAGATTAGTGTTTGATTAGAATCAATTTCAAAATTCTTCTTACCACCTTCCATAACCTGGCTCCATCTTACATCTCTGACCTCCTCCACATCTCCACTCCCTCTCGCTCTCTCCGTTCCTCCTCTTCTCTCCAGCTCTCTGTCCCATCAGCCCGTCTCGTCACCATGGGGGGCAGAGCCTTCAGTCGCTCTGCTCCCCAGCTCTGGAACTCTCTCCCTCCTGACCTCCGTAACATTGACTCTCTCCCACTTTTCAAATCCAGACTCAAAACTCACCTGTTCAGACAATCCTACACCACATAATCGGCCACACTCACTTTCATCCAGTTTTGTGCTTTGTTTTATTCTGTTATTTTAATGTTAAGTTCTTGTCATGTACAGTGTCCTTGGGTGTCTTGAAAGGCGCTTTCAAATAAAATGTATTATTATTATTATTATTATATTATTATTGACTACAACAACACCTACGAGGACAAACAACATAGAATACGCTATGTTTGTCATTATTACCTTTTTAAATATGTTTATTTTAGGTTTTATATGAGCTTAACGTTTGTGTGAAAACACAATATTTAACTGTTAATAAACTTATTTATTTTTATTCAGAATTAATTTATTTTTATTTGTATTTAAACCCGTCATGCAAATCTGTTTTTAGGGGAGTCCTGTGGGAGGGAACGGGGGAGGCTGTAATGAACTTGTTTTTAGTGGTAGGGGAAACCAGAGCACCTTGACAAAACCTACGCAGACCTGGGGAGTTGATCCTTCTCGCTGTGAGGCACAGAGGACAGAGGTGAACTAAAACCTCAGTGTCATGGTAGAGGTAGTGCCACAGAATCCTACCGGCTCACACTGTGTTGTCCAAAACAGCAGTTTTTTTGTTGTTGATGTGAGTCAAAGCAAAGCTGACCCTCGCCGTATACCAGTGGTGGACCGTCAGGGCCTGCAAAGCCTTCTCTGCTGGCCTAAAAATATCTAAATAACAAACTGATATATTGAGTGCATGCATGTTTAATAATAATTCTTAATAATAATTATCAGCTTCTTCGTAGCATTGCCCATCGTTTCGCAGCTTTCAGGCGTGTGTTTCATAATATATTGTTTTAACCAATCATATTTCAGCCATCAGTTGTTGTCAGGGTCAGTGAAATCTGCCCGAGGCCTTCACAGTCAGTTTTGAAGGCACCGTATCGTAGAATAAGCGCGTATCAAACTGTGGCTTCAACCAATCAGACTTTACATCGACGACGCCAAGGCCTTCTAGAAGGCTACGAGCAACGTCGGAATAACTACGGCATTTGATTGGCTGCGCTGAATCAAGCATTATTACTGTTTTGAGCAGTTTTGTCACAGTGGCTAAAGGGAGAGAAGAAATCGATTTAGTTGCAAATTTATTGGTAAAGCCTTTTTCAAGACGGACTTTTTAAGAAAAGCTGGACATTGAAAGACCGGGCAACTCTGAACCCAGCAGCTCTCGGATCTTGCCAGTCACAAGCGGGAAGGGATTTGTGCATCACTTTCAGTGTCTTGTCTAACAAAAGCAGCGATGAGGCGCCAAAGTACTGCGGGACACTTACAAGCAAAGGTGCTTTCCAAAACTTTTTGCGAACCCAGAGTGGATTTACAGCTAAACGAGCAAGTGTGGAGGGAAACATAGCTGCGGGAGAGAGGAGCTGATATGAGGAAATTTACGAGGCCAGTGTAAGCGGCGCGGTGCCCCGGGGGCGAGACTGGGTCCAGCGCAAGATCCATGCGCACACCAGCTCCAGGGTAAGACAATATTATTTGCGTTTTTGGTGTACAAGTAATTCAGACTATTGGTGAGTAAATATTTTTGGATGTGTGTGTGTAAATGCGTTTATTCTGACTATAGAAGTAATGATGCTTTGCTCTTTGCGTAATAGAATAGTTTAATAGCCATCAGCTGGGTATTGACGGGTATTGAAGTGAATATATTTAAAAGGAGCACCACTGAAGGCCCGCCACTGCCGTATACTAAGTGTGAGTTTAGTGCGAGGCGGGACTTGCACGACTCTCGCAAGACTTAGGGCCCAGACACACAGCAAGCGACAAAAATGACGTGCGTGAACAAGCGAAACTACAGCCGTGCGTCCACGCATGAGTGGCCACACCGCCAATCGCAGCAGATGCCCCGTGTGCGCCTGTGGTGCGTCATCGCGAGCCACTGACCCTGTGTTTCTCAATGGGAAAGCTGTTCAAGTTTGTCTGTCTGTGTTTCTGCTCTTGTATCCCGTCTAGAGTGGAAATAACCACATGAATAGGCTTCTATTTCCCCTCTGGACCGGCTGATCACGGCAAACGCCAGGTTTTCAATAGTAAATATGAAAACTCAAGCAGGCAGTTCTATTGAAGCAGGTCTCCGTCACACAGTCCAGGTCTGTCCCAGGACGTGTGGTGCTGATGGCAAGTACACACATACAACTGTAGAAGCCTGATTTCTCTGTATTCTCTGTATTCTACGCTTCTACGCAGCTACGCCAGCGTCAAGCAACAAAAAAAATAGGTTGGATTCTTTCGCTCCCGATTCTCACGCGCCCAACTCGCACAACGTCACGCTCGCTACGCGCGTCAAGCGCTGGGTATGTGGCCGGTCTCATTGACTTTGCATGTTTTCTAAACGATACGCGTGCATCGTTGGGCTATTTTTAACGCGCATAGGGCTTGCGTAGCGCGAAATACGCTTGCAGTGTGTCCCTGGGGTTAGAAAGTGCTTAAAACCTTGCCCTTGTCCTTGTACATAGACCTCGGAGTAGTGCGAGCGCACGTCTGAGTTGCGCAAGTGTGAGGAAAAAATCCGTAGAGTCTATTTTTGTCGGTCTGATGCGACTTTCAGTACCTGATAGAGCAGAGGACAGCGCTCAACCTGATGGGCAAGCACACAAAAACAGGCAACAGTTCTATCAAAGGAAGAAACAGCCCCCCACTAGTCACCGCCGCATATAACCCATAATGTCACACTGACTACAGGAGCACTTACCTAGATTTTCAAACCCCTCCCTCTCCTGTCTCTCTCTCTCTCTCTCTCTCTCCCTCAGGTGAGTCTTTACCCTGAGTACAAGTCCACGTACCGGACTCCTCACTTCTCTGATGCGACTCTGGACCTGGAGGCGATCAAACCTCCGTCGCTGCACACCAGGACGTCCAGCGCGGTGGAGATCAAACCGAAGGAGCAGCCGCTGGTGTGTGGAGCAGAGGAGAGCTTCACCCTCAGCTACGCCTTCGTGGGAGAGACTCAGGGCGTCTACAGCCTCGTCTACATGGTGAGAAACAGCACTACTCTGACAGATGTTTTACTTTGATATCAAACGACACAGAGGTATTTTAATGTCCTTCTCACACAATCTTTACCTGGGGACCTCATGTAAACTGTAATAATTCTGTTTGTCTTCTGAGTTTTGAATTCTCCAAAATCTTTTATCCTCATGTAATTCTTGTCCTGTGTAAAAGTGTCTGTCTGTGTTTTCCATCCAATAATTGTTTAAAAATGAATTCAAAATACTTTCACGGCCTTTTTTTGTGACCAATTTTTAATTATAGTTTTTATAGTTGTAGCTGCAGGGATGAGGCAATACAATGCATATATAATATACATCTTATGTTCTTACAAAAATGCAAAGGGAATAACAATAAAGATTGGATTGTTAACCAATTGAATAAAAATAAATAAATAAATAAATATTTTATTTATTAATATTTTTTTATAAATTAGTTTATTTATAATTAATTCAATAAAATAAAATGACTTGAATTGAATCTTGAATTATATTAAATTAAATTATTGAAAATATTTGAAATTAAATCATTAAATTAAATGATTACGTTATAAAAAATAAATAAATAAAAAATATTAAAATAAAAAGATAAAATAAATAAATACATTAAATACAATTTAATAAGTGTAGTAAGTATTGTAGTTAGTGCTGTCAAGCAATTAAAAAATGGAAGAGATTAATTAATTATGATCTGTAATTAATTAATCTAATTAATCTATTTTTAATCTCACCTAAACATTGCTGAGAAAAACACTCAATTTAACTGTTTTTATTTTTATCCATTTTAATTAATTACATTATTGTTGCAGAAGGAAATATTAATATATTGTAAAAATGAAGACTTGTTGTCAAGTTGAACGACCCTTATGTCACTTTATAACTCACAAATGGAAACAATGAAGTTAAAGACTTCAAAATAGATTAATGGGATTAAAAAAATTAACTCGATTAATATGTCTGTAATTAATTAATCTCAATTAATGCACTAATTTGACACCCCTAGTTGTAGTATTTTAATAGATAAGCATATTATTATAGATAAGTATATATTATATCTTTCCATCTATATCTGCTTGTCTATCCAACTGTTTTATCCTCAGATTTGAACTAGATTATTATTACTATTCAAGGGTCATTTTCCAATGAAATTGTCATTTATTTTTATACAATTAAAAAGCTAAAAATTAAACAAATGACGATGAAATCTGTGACCTGAACGTACAAGGTCGTTGTTGTCAAAGGTGTAGAACAGGTCTATTCAACTTTATTTTTCAGAGGCCAGATTTTATCGAGGACCACGGCTTGTGGGCCGGGCAGTTGCACAATACATCGCAGGTTTAGACGCAAGATTGTGCCCAAGACCAGAGTTGTTTCTATAGTGAAAATAACCAATGCTGCGTCTGTTTTTATTGCTCTACAGCAGGGCTATTTAATTATATTTTACAATGACTCTAGGTCTACATATTTGCTACTTCAGGGTGAACCTCTATTTGGAACAAGACTAGAGAACAATTTATGAACCAGAACAAAAGTGAACAAAACAAATATCAGTGGAATTTTAGCTGAAGAAGTTGATTTAAAAGTACTGCAGGCGACTGAAAACCAGATCTAATCAAGAAATGTGGCCCAGTCCCAGGCCCACTTTATTATGATGGGCCAGTCTTTATTTCAAAGCATTATGTTGCTGTATCCACCACTGTTACCTGTAAATCAGATACGGATTGTTTCCCAGGCTTTTTTACAATTTGTCCCAGACCATGGCCCAATTTACCAAGGTGGGCCACACCATATTGCATTGCGAGCCGCATTTGGCCTGCGGGACGCTATTTGAATAGCCCTGGTGTAGAAGATAAAAGGTGTTTGGGGAAAGTTTGGACAGAGCTACAAAGTTTGAATGAAGAAACTTAATCAGCGCGACCAGAGCCTCATTTACACAGCCACAGCTCAAGTCATTCAGGTCATTCATGAGAAAACAACCCAAAACATGAGAAATAACCTGGCTCACGCCAGATGGATCTGTGTTGAACTTTTACCTGAGTTCTCACTATATCCATCTGGGACTTGACTTGCTGAAAGTGTTTGAGGAAAAGGCGGGGCGTTTAGTGAAATACTTCGAGCTGATTGGGTGTGGGGCCTACCTTACAAGTACACGTCACACATACGGCTCTTCTTTCAAAAATAAATTACTCCGTATTTCTGCTAAAACCGCATCAAAAGCAGCAGAAACACGAACATCCACGAGAGTCGCCATCTTTGTTTACCTTGAATGTAAGGTAGGGTTAGCACCGAGGCGCTAACAGCCGTCTTAACACCTCCGAAACACCGCTGGTTCTGACTCTCAAACCAATCGGGCGGCAGGAAGGCCAGATGGTTTATCTTGTGTTTGTGAATTCACAAATATCGCGAGATAAACCATCTGGCTGGCCAGGTTAATGAGAAATGTGAACAGCCACGAATGAAGCAAAAGGTTTGTGAGATAAATCAAGTCGTGTCTGTCGCTGTTTTCCTGGTCTTGGATCACATGACACAGAGTCACGTTATAACTTTCAGGACACTTCCCGAGTTTCTGTATTTTAGACTTTTCTATCCCCAATAAAACAACAGTTATACTGTATATCCATTATGAACACGACAATGATTTTGTCTTTTGTTTCCCTCCTCAGGCCCTGTCCAGAGGAGTCATCGTTAAACATGGATTCAAAAGCAAATACATGGACACAAGTAAGAGTTTCAGCTTTTACTTATTCACTTTTAAACACATGGAACTGAATTTTTATCGTCTGACATAAAACCACACCTGTGGATAGTTACTTCTAGTTTCAATCATTTGTTATGGGTTATTAGTTGAGAGAAAAGGGTAAGAAATCTCCTTAAACTTTTTGTCTTCGCTGACTTCATTTACCGTTTTTTTAGTACACAGTTTGAGCCTGAAAATCAAATGTATTTATTATACATACGTTACATAAATACGTGACTTGTGTTTGATTCTTCCATTTGTTCTGTGTTCCTCAGTGACGCAGGGAGAGTTGACGTTTAGAATGGACATCACCCCAGACATGGCTCCAGTCGTGACCCTGGTCGTCTTCGCTGTCCTGCCCAGTGAAAGTGTGATCGCCGACACCAGGGATTTCACCACAGAAAAGTGCTTTAGCAACAAGGTACGGACCCGACAAGGTACGAACTCAACAAGGTACGAAAACAACAAGGTATGAACGCGACAGAACTCAAGGCAAGGCAAGGCACAAACTAGTCAAGGTACGAACGCAAGAAGTTACGAACTAAACAAGGTACAAACTCAACAGGGTTCGTACCTCCCTCTTCAGTAGCTGTAGTTCTTGTGTGTTTGTCTAGGTGGCGCTGCAGTTCTCTCCTCCCTCTTCAGTAGCTGTAGTTCTTGTGTGTTTGTCTAGGTGGGGCTGCAGTTCTCTCCTCCCTCTTCAGCTGTTGTAGTTCTTGTGTGTTTGTCTAGGCGGGGCTGCAGTTCTCTCCTCCCTCTTCAGCTGTTGTAGTTCTTGTGTATTTGTCTAGGTGGGGCTACAGTTCTCTCCTCCCTCTTCAGCTGTTGTAGTTCTTGTGTATTTGTCTAGGTGGGGCTACAGTTCTCTCCTCCCTCTTCAGCTGTTGTAGTTCTTGTGTGACTCTAGGTGGCGCTGCAGTTCTCTCCTCCCTCTTCAGCTGTTGTAGTTCTTGTGTGTTTGTCTAGGTGGGGCTACAGTTCTCTCCTCCCTCTTCAGCTGTTGTAGTTCTTGTGTATTTGTCTAGGTGGGGCTACAGTTCTCTCCTCCCTCTTCAGCTGTTGTAGTTCTTGTGTGTTTGTCTAGGCGGGGTTGCAGTTCTCTCCTCCCTCTTCAGCTGTTGTAGTTCTTGTGTGTTTGTCTAGGTGGGGCTACAGTTCTCTCCTCCCTCTTCAGTAGCTGTAGTTCTTGTGTGACTCTAGGTGGCGCTGCAGTTCTCTCCTCCCTCTTCAGCAGTTGTAGTTCTTGTGTGTGTCTCTAGGTGGCGCTGCAGTTCTCTCCTCCCTCGTCGGTTCCTGGTGAACACAGTTCTCTGAAAGTCTCAGCCGCTCCTCAGTCTCTGTGTGGACTCAGCGCTGTGGACAAGAGCGTTCTGATAGAAAAACCGGACGAAGGTCTGGATTCGGACGAGGTACTGAACCTGGACTGGACCAGGACTAAAACAGGACTAAAGTAGGACTAAACCAAGACTTTTTTCTCCAGATCTTGTCCCTGTTGCCGGTCCGAAAGCCGGAGACTTTCCCTGATCAGCTGGAGGATGAGATGGGTTGTGTAAAAGTTCGTACCAAAAGACAGTATTACCACGGACGTGAACGACGCAGAAAGAACGATGTGTACAATCTGCTGAAGGTAAGAAAAACACCAGATGCCCTCCCGAATCCTTCTGTGTCACATCAACAACAACAGCGCTCCACAAGTCTGTGTCGTCTCTGTTCTTCTGACACATGATGCCACTGTCAAACTAATAATCCTTGTAATCCTTGTAAATGTCTGTGGAACATTCTGTTTGTGACTAAAGTCTAAAAATTATAAAAGATCTTAAACTCTGACAGTGTGCAGCCGGCTTTAGAGACAGTCCGTTAGTCGGACCAATCATACCACACTGTGATGCATGTGGAAGCGCACTTTCAAACCAAAAAAACAAACACAGTGGCACTGACCATAGACATTAAATTAGTAGACGCCCAATCAGCAGCTCTGCTCTGCTGCTACAACACGAACAGTTTGGCGCCATATTCCTCCGGTAGAGGTGATGACGCAAATCAACTGAACACAATGACAGAAGTTGCACTTTTATGGATAAAACGAGCTAAAACAAGCGATTTCAGCAAAACCATGAGCAAAACAGACTGATTTGTGTCTTATGAAGCTTTTTTAAACAACTTTGGCGATGTGAGATTATATTTCTCAAACTACTATATTCATAGCTTGAAATGCTACAAACTCCCATCACTTGCGGATGTGACAGACGCTCCTCCACAGAGAAGTGAAGCTACAATATTTATTTGGTGTTATTTATGTAATTAGTCTGCAGTTCTCACTATTAACATTAAAAGAGGATGATTAGTGTCATTGGAGTTTTCAAAGAACCACAAGATCAGAAACCTTTGTTGAAGTTCGCTAGCTGATCGCAGTTTTATACACAAATTTATACAACAAAATACTAAAAGGCTTTGCTAAATGTGGTCGGTAGGTTTCTACCAGCTAACACTCTCTGGATCTTTGATAACTAGGCTAATGCTAACGTCTATAGGAAAATAAACAAGGGAACGCTCCGAACTAGCTAAAATCTTACCGGACTTGCTCAGATGCTAAGTGTCCGATAGCATCAGAGTCGAACTGCGCGTCTACTAATTGTGGCATATGAGGGGTTAAAATAGTTTTTAAATATATTTGGACAGATGAAATAAATAGCAGTTAATTAAAAATGAAACAAAACAAAAACCAACAACGCCACCTGGGAGTTGGCCCAAGACCAATTAGCTAGATGTAAGGCACGTAGGTTCGTTGTCAATAGTCAGAGGCTTGAGTCAAAATTATCAAAAGCAAATATGATATTTATTAATACAATTTTTGTTAAACCCATTGTACAGTTCAGGTTTACATAAGTTAAGCAGACAGTTCGCGAATCAAAGTCCATTTAAGTATAGTTCCCAGTTTTGTTAGTGTCCACAGACACGGAAGCTGGCTCCAGTAGAACACTGTTACACTTAACAGAACCGGCAAATTGACAATGGAAGGCAAGGCAAGGCAAGGCGGCTGCAATGCACCCGCAGCTCCATGCGGATACAGTATCTAAAAGATTAAGTAAACATTAGGTCTAAATAAGCTGCTAAACAGTTTACGCGGCTGCGTAAAGGTTGCGTAACACACCTGACATTAGTTGGACGTGCTCCGCAGAGGCTTTGGTAGAGACGCTAGGCAGGACGCACACCCGACCACCGGTACAGCGGGCGGCACACAACAGCAGCATCGCAGCTTACAGAGGCCCATGGCAGCAGCACTACATTCAAACATTTAATCAGCTCTACAAAAATGATACATTTTGAGCATAAAGTCGAATTTTGGATACTACCTGAGAATGGTGAGCGAGCGGTGTCAACACAACCGGAGACAGGAAGTAAGAGCGTGAGGTCACAGGACGAAAGGTGGGAACGGAAGCGCTTTTATATGAGAGTATATAAGGGTATATATAACCCACTCCAAGACCAAAACGACCGTATGAACATTGCAGGACTGTGTGATTGAGAAGTTAGAGAACAAGTGTGAACATTCAGACACAGCCAGTGACTTTGATAGTGTGTGGTTAAAACGGTTGTGTATGTTTGTCTGTTCTTAAAGAAACAAGGACTCAAAATGGCCACCAACCTCTTCATCCGGATCCCGTCGTGTTTGAACTACAGAGGAACAGAGTATCGCGAGTCTCGATATCCAGTCGCCTACGGTTGGACTCAACACACAACAGCTCCGAGCATTTGTCTCTTTTGTTCCAGAGAAAGTCTGATTACAAACACTTGTTTTGTGTGAGCAGCCAGAACTGGGTTTTCCGGGCGCGGATCAGAGCCGAGGATGGTGGCCATGGAACTGGGGTCCTCAGGTCCTCCCCCGGTGCAGACGGTTCGGACCTTCTTCCCTGAGACCTGGATCTGGGACCTGGTGGAAGTGGGGTGAGTCTGCACAATGTTTAGTCCTGTTTTAGGCCTGCTTTTGTCCTGCTTTAGTCCTGCTATAGTCCTGGTTTAGTCATGTTTTCATCCTGCTTTTGTCCTGTTTTTAGTCCTTCTTTAGTTATGTTTTAGTCCTGCTTTAGTCCTGTTTTAGTCCTGTTTTAGTCCTGTTTTAGTCCTGTTTTAGTCCTGTTTCAGTCCTGCTTTAGTCCTACTATAGTCCTGCTTTAGTCCTGTTTTAGTCCTGTTTTAGTCCTGTTTTAGTCCTGTTTTAGTCCTGCTTTAGTCCTGTTTTAGTCCTGCTTTAGTCCTGTTTTAGTCCTGCTTTATACCTGTTTTAGTCCTGTTTCAGTCCTGTTTTAGTCCTGCTTTAGTCCTGTTTTAGTCCTGCTTTAGCCCTGTTTTAGTCCTGTTTTAGTCCTGCTTTAGTCCTGTTTTAGTCCTGTTTCAGTCCTGTTTTAGTCCTGTTTTAGTCCTGCTTTAGCCCTGTTTTAGTCCTGTTTCAGTCCTGTTTTAGTCCTGTTTTAGTCCTGTTTCAGTCCTGTTTTAGTCCTGCTTTAGTCCTGTTTTAGTCCTGTTTCAGTCCTGCTTTAGTCCTACTATAGTCCTGCTTTAGTCCTGTTTTTAGTCCTTTTTTAGTACTGCTTTAGTCCCGCTTTAGTTCTGCTATATTCAGCACTAAACCAGGACTAAACATTGTGCAGACTCACCCCACAGACTCGCAGATCCAGGTCTCCAGTGGTCCAAACCGTCTGCACCAGGAGGAGGATCATCTCTCTTCATTCTCCTCCATCTGCCTCCCTCGCCCGGACAGTCCGACTCCGACTGCTCACACAAAACAAAGTGACAATAATTATAGTCTCATGTCAGTTTGAGCAACAAAATGTGACAGTAAACAAAAGGTTATGGATTAAAACAAGGTTGAAACTTATTATTCTTAAACTGGCTGCTCACTAGTTTAAATATTTTGTGATTTTTTTTTTATTTTCCAAAAAGGCACAAGAAACAGACAGACTTTTTATGAGTATTTGTCTCGCAGTCAGAGTTCAGAGGTGGTTTACTTTAAGCAGATCAGGGTCACATGACTGTCGGTGCAGAAGATCCAGGGACCACTGTCAGGATGAAAACACAAACAGGAGGCGAGTGGCTGGAGCTGTCGTCATGTGAGTTGTTACCTATAAAAGTGAAACAAGTATTAAAAAGGAAAAAGATTTAGAGCTGGTGTGTAAAGTCAAATATTTTGCATTAAAGCAAATTTTGACGCAGAAAATTTTTGAAGCTGACGCCCCAACAGGCGCCCTAAACACCCCAACACCCCTGCACGGCCCGGGCCTTGCCCAGCAATTTATATTGTTTGCATGTTTCTCCCCGTGTCTGGGTGGGTTTCCTCCGGGCACTCCGGTTTCTCCAGAGGTATTGAAGTATGGATCAAATGCAGAGGACACATTTCCCTACGGGGGCAATAAAGTATACCTTAACCCTAACCAAAAACATGCGATCTTTCCTTACAAAAGTTTTTAAAAGACTTCATTAATCAGTCTTTCTCTCCCTCTTGATGTGAGAGGTGAACACCGTCACACATTGACTTAAAGAGAAGCTAAACCCTAAAATAAGTTGTTTTGGCTGTTAAACTATGTATATGGTGTTTAAATAGCATTGTCTACTGTTATGAGTCATTTTTTGGCATTTTCAGTGCAAACTGATTAAATTAGCAGATTTCAGGTCAAAAATAGTCACAAACTGGCTGTGTCTCTCATGTCAGCTCCAGGTTCTCTGTGACCTCAGCGTGTATTGTCCACTCAAAATGAAGCACTAATCACAGACACCTGCTGTCAGTCCAATCACACTGCTGCTCTCCTCACTGAGCCCCTCCTTTGCCCTTCTCCCAATGCTTTTCAATGAGTTTGCTGTGTTTGAAATGTGTTTGTGGGTGGAGTTTAGAGGGTGAGCTTCTCTTTAATATGTAAAAAGGACGCTTTGAGCGCTGTCTGGTCTGAACGCAGCATTACACCTTGTGTTACTCTGACTCTGAAGTGGGTTTGGTTTGGGATACAATTATTTATCCAAAACCATGCAGCAGATTCATGTGGATTCCCATGAGAACAATCATATAAAGACCTGAGAGCCGCATTAGAGCGCTGCAGTCTTCAGGAAAAATAAACTTCTCTGGCACTCGTACTGCTCAAAGGTCTGTGTAACGGGCAAGGGTATAACTTTGGTTTCAACTTTGGGGTTAAAATTCTCTCATGAGGCGAATGCCTGTGTTGTGCACCAGTCGGACAAACTGTGTGTAACAGCCTAATATACCTTATTTCAGGCAAGTGGGTTGAATGAAAAATGGTGATTATAATGCTGTTATCAGTTCTTTCACGCCAAAGTATTAAAGTTAAAGAAATGTGACATTTAATATTGTTGTTACCAATAAACATAAATCGAAAGATTGAGGGGGTTATAACCTCCCTATCCCCCTGTACTTAACGCCTGTGGTAACAGGGCACTTTGTGTTCAAGCACTTTCTAAGTCTTCCCGACCTGCATTCGACCCAGTCTCAGTGACAATCGATGTAACACTGACTTACTGTGGATGTGGTGAAATGAATACGTTTGTTCAGACTACACTGACTCCAAAATGATTCATGCAGTGTCATTGCTTTCTTCATATCCATTATTAGTGTATAACCGACTGCACATGCACATCACTGCATAAGATATCGTCCTGTGTCCGTCAAGAGTCTGGAGCTGCTCCGACAGACGGAAAAGAAGCTCTGTTTGAAAGTTAGAACCACTGAAACTAAATAATTACATAAGTTTCACTAAAGGAGGGCACAGGTCATAATCGAGGCTTCCCAGACTCAGACTTGCATTTATTTTGTACTTGTTTATCAGTCTTTGCACCTGTGTCCATGTTTACTGTGAACTCTCACACCTATTGCCACACAAGTCAACAAACCGATCTGTTATTATAAATATGAATCTCACTTCCTCATTTTGTTTATGCGTTTATTATCATTTTATTGTTAAATGGAGACACTTTCACTACAAATCATTTTTACAAGTGTTGATCTGCCAGCTAGTGGAATAAAATGGTTTTATTTGTGAGCTTTACTAACTTCACCTGATTCCATCTCCAAAGAAAACAGTCATTAGTTTTCTGTTCTCTGTCCTGTTGTGTGTGAGACCAACACTCATACACAGAGCCGGCTCGTTATATAGGCAGTATAGGCAAATGCTAAGGGCGCAGAGTGAGGAGGGGCGCCGGCCGATGCTCCGATGCTGAGCTCAAAGGGTGACTGATGTCTGATACGTGTATCTGATCATTCACAGCACTAACGCTGTAAAATCAAAGACCCTGTAGCCAGTGTGGTGAACCGGAGGCTGCATGCGCCTCTTGACCTGTCCAAGTGCGACTTTGGCTCATTCAGAAATTTTTGCGCCTCCACACGCTCTCTCTCTTTCTTTAGCCCCTTTCACACATAGACCCTTACACGGTAAAGTTCCTAGTATGTGGTCAAGTGTGAAAGGCTCCAGAACGGAAACACGGTATATTTTGTCCTGGCATTTGATCCGTGTCGATACCTAGTAACATTACCGGGAACAGTCGCGGGACTAGTCCCGTGTTGACATGTGTGAAAGCAGAATGTGACTGCCGGTGCAATCCCCATGGCAACAGAACAACTCACAGACTCACAGAGAACGAAGCACGCTGTTATTTGCTACTACTGCGCTTCAGACCAGCCTTAAATCTGAAGGATTAAAAGCGATACAATATATCCTGCCCTACTCCTGAATCAGCTGACCTTGTCACAAAGAAAACACTTGTTTCATTTTACTAATAGGCTATAAAATGCTTCAACTCACCGAATGTACGCGCGGTCAGACTAAAGTCCAGAAATCCTCTAAAATGCAGTCTTGACATCCTGCGTAAAGAGCTAGTCCCAAAACCAGACTCCGGTCCTGGTTCGCCAAACCGCGGCAGTGGGTGGCATGTTGTAGGGCTTCCTCCACCTTGTGCATTGCAGTCCCGGTACAGATGGGCCATAGGCTATCCTTCCTTTGTGTGCGCGAGTCACGGTACAGACAGCACGGGGCAGTATCCTCCCCGCTAGGGCGCGAGTCCCGGTACAGACAGCACGGGGCAGTATCCTCCCCGCGAGCGCACCAGTCCAGGTGCAGACAGCACGGGGCATCCCCTCTTGCGCACGAGTCGCGGTAAAGACGATGGATCTGTGGCACGAACCGTACGGAGCCTTCTTCCGTGCGCGCAGTGTGGGACAGCGCGTTGTTTATCCAGGTCCAATGGTTCTGCACGATGTCCCCGCTCTGGGAGTGTCCACAGTCCATCCTCGCTGTGCCCAACTGTGTGGACGAACTCCTGCGGGCACTCACACTCCCCCGCTCTGATGGCAGATAGAGCTGACAGCTCCTTAGCCGCTCAGGACTGTGTAAAGCCCATCCAGCCACATTATGCGGTGCCCTACTGTTTCATACGGGCCTCTGTAGTACGCTGCATTCGCACATCAAATAGCCTACATCCCTGCATTTTTCCCCGCAAATAATGATAGGTCATTAATAAGCAACCAATGTTGCAAAATAGGCTAATAACCTACATAACATAACGACAATCAAACAATAAACAAGCATTTTAAACAAATTTAAAGTGCTTATGTGCCATATAGTCGAGTTTGTGCCCAAAGCGTTCCATGTTGCCGAGTCAGATGTGAATGGTGACGACACAGTATTGTTCTGGGATGATTTGCATATATGAATGGGGCAAATGGTGAAGCATACCGGCAAACAAGACACGGTACTTTAACGGGTCCAATGTGTGAAAGGGGCTTTTCTCTCCCTCTATCTCTCCTCCCTCCCTCGGGAAGCTGCGTGGTCAAAGCAGAGCTACTTAACAGACAAATCGTTTCTTTGAGAAGCATTTCGAACTCTCAGTGATATTCTGTGAAACGGGAGATTCATTTTTATCTAAATTTTGTGCAAATCCGTCTTATATCCACGGAGAAAGGGTCCAAGATGTACAGTGAAATAAAACGTGTACAAAGAACAACGGCGAAAATCGCAAAAAACGGCGCACCGTGGAAATGTTGAACGTGACCCTTACAGATTTTATTTTTGAATGAAAGTGACATAAAACAGACACTGACCTGACAAAAGTGTATAGAACAGCAGCAGCAGCAGCGTGTTTTCTCTGATCTGACCACACTGGACAGTTCTGAGTCAGTCTCCTAAAAGCTCAGTTTTACAGGGGTGGAGCTAAGAGGGGGCATCTGGGACTGGGGCCCCTATATCTGGCCTCTTTGGGGATCCCCCTTTTGATTTTTTATTTAACTTCCTCATGTGTTCTTAATTATAGTAAAATTACATCACATATTAAAAATATCACATCTAAAACTCACCAAAATTAGAGGTAAGATCTTAAGCCCGAGCCCAGGCCCGGGCCCGACCCAGCCCGAAATTTGGGCCGGGTCGGGCCCAGAAATGTATATTATTACGTTTGGGTCGGGTTGGGTCGGGCTCATGCTTCTCTCTCGCTGACTTTGTGTTCCCTCGCTGTATCGCTGTTTTTTACAGTGTACAGCGCGAGATCCTGGTCCAGGTCTACGCAGTGTTAATACAAGCGCGAAAACACATAGTTTGGGGACCGTTTCAAGGCACCAGCATTCACAGTCAACATCACAGAAACTCTTTTAGAAAACTTACGGCTGCTTAGATCAGGAGGAGCTGACCTGACGCAGCCTCAGCCAGGACCAACCGAGAACTCAACCAGGACTATCCCACTACCGTGCAAAGAGCCACTGAAACAGCGGTGAATGAGCATGAAGCAACAACGCACAAACAATCCGTGTCCAAAACACTACAGCCTCGCATTTACCACGCAAAACTACCACAACGCACGAATCCACGTACGAGCTGCAGCTAAGCACACAGACACTTACCTCACTGAGAATCCCTGTCAAGCTTTGGCACCTGGCTTCTTTGAAGAAATAAATCCACAAAACGAACGCTGTCCGTGTGTTTAAAGTCTTGGCAGAGCCGTGTCCGCTCACCGTGTCCAAAAACAGTCCGTGCAGTCCGTGCTCCGGTCCTAACAGGATGGTCCAGCCGCTGGAAACCCCCGCGGTCGCGCACGTCTTGGCCACTACTTGATTATTTTCAGAACGTAGCCCCTTGTTAAAAACTAAATAATTCTGATAAAAGAGAGAAGGCGCTGAACTAAACAGGAGCCGCAAAGCTAGAGCATGCCCTCCCCTCCTCCTCCTCACAAATTAAATATAAAAATTTCGGGCTTGCTTCGGGCTCGGGCCTGCAAATCAAGGTAATTGGTCGGGCTCGGTCCGGGTCGGGCTTTAATACCAGTGGGCCTGGGCTGGGTCGGGCTAGATTTTTTAGGCCCGATCTTACCTCTAACCAAAATGCAAAAAATTGCACAGAATTTTTTTTTTTTTTTAATTCTCCGGGGGATAATTCCCCCAGACCCCCCTGAATTACATCAAAACCTTGTTATATTGAAATTTATTTGTATTTAAGGGCTTATGGCACTAATTTAAATAAACATTTTTTTTTTTGGAAAGGGGAAGTAGAGGGCTTGAACTCACTACAATTTATATCTATCAGGGGCGCTATTTGAAATCTCGCTAAGGGCGCCAAAAGGGCTAGAGCCGGCACTGCTCATACAATGTCTGTTTCTTGTGTTTTTTGTGGGGTTTACGATTTAAAACTCTTTTGATGAGCAGCCAGTTTAAGATTAAAATGTTTCAATCTTTTTTTAATCTATTACCATTTTTGTCACATTGTGTTACTCATAAAGACATAAGAGTAAAATTTGTCACTTTGTTTTGTCGGAGCAGCCAGAACCGAACAACGCCAGAGACTAACAGGAGGCTTTGTGCCGATGATGGGTTTCTCCGATCCTCCCCCGGTGCAGACGGTCCGGACCTTCTTCCCCGAGACCTGGATCTGGGACCTGGTGGAAGTGGGGTGAGTCTGCGCAATGTTTAGTCCTGTTTTAGTCTTGTTTTAGTCCTGTTTTAATCCTGCTTTAGTCCTGCTTTAGTCCTGACATAGTTCTCTTTTAATTTACTGTATCTAGATTTATTTGAAAGGGACAAAACATTAAGACATTTTTACAGTTGTAAGTGCAACCGATGCTTCACTTACAGGCCATCTCAAAGCTCCAACGTTCATCGGTTTATCTGTTTATAGTTCTCTTTTTCTCTCTCTGTTTCTTATTCCTGAAGTATGGATATTTTCTGTTTGATATTACGATTTCAATTTGAAATGCTATATCGAACATATTAAAAAATAAACTGCCCTACTAATTTGAAAAGTTTATCTATGCATACATTTTAGGCATTAATACTACTGAAGCTACAGCCAAGATTGATTGGCTGGTGTGGCCTTGACACTTCAGTTGGCCTGCATAAAAAGTAGCAGTGACAGATACAATTACACCAGCAGATGGCGCCAACTACACCTTAAAAGCCCTGATGTCTCAGAATGAAAAAAAAAAAGATCTAAAACTCCAATAACAACGTTTATTTCATAAGGATTAAGCAAACCTGCGTGACACTGCAGTGTTTATGGACTTATATCAGTCATGCAGCTTTTATTCGCTTGGATTTTATTTTTGTGAAGAAAACAGACTGGATTTGCCTGGTAAACTATCATCAAGCTAAGGTAAGCAGCTAACACTAGCAGCGACTTGAGTGGTTTTGTTGTCGTCGTATCGCTGTTGTTCGCTTTCATAGTGCACTGTGTTCAATAAAAACTACTGCGTAAGAAAAAGAGGATAATCGCTGCTTTTGTGATTAGGTAATCGCAGTTGTCAATATCGAGGTATTGATTTGATATTGATGTATTATACAGCCCTACTCTAAAACTCATTAAAGTCCATTTAACACATTTAAATCCGTGTGCAGTGAGTCTGGCCACGCGCTGCTGCCTCTGACGGTGCCGGACACCATCACCACGTGGGAGACTGAGGCCTTCTGTCTGTCGCCGGAGCAGGGAATCGGACTGGCGCCTCGGCAGCAGCTCACCGTGTTCCAGCCCTTCTTCCTGGAGCTGACCCTGCCTTACTCCATCATCCGAGGAGAGACTTTTGAACTGAAGGCCACTGTCTTCAACTACCTGTCCTCCTGCATCATGGTGAGACTCTAGAGTGCATGATTTATATCTCAGGCTTTGCTTTTGGCACAATAGAAATGGGCCTAAGATCGACCCTTGGGGAACCCCACAGAGAACAGTGCAAACCTGTCTTAAGTGTGTGTTTTCTGTTCCTCAGATGAAGGTTGAAGCCGCTCCGTCTCTAGATTTCACCCTGACGCCTCTGTCCTCAGACCAGTACACTTCATGTTTGTGTGGGAACGAACGCAAGACCCTGAGCTGGACCCTGGTGGCCTCTGCACTCGGTAACACGCAATGAACCTACCTCTCATGCAACATACTGTGCTGTGTTTTTTTCACATTAACTTTTTTTTTTCATACACAACATATAAATATAACATTTAACATGGAGTGCTTAGGAGAATTATGAGTGTCCATCCATCCATTTTCTTCCACTTCATCTGGAGTCTTGTCGCGGCGGCAGCGGTTTGAGCAGGATAGCCCAGACTTCCCTGTCCACACACAATTCCTCCAGCTCTTCCGGGAAAATTCTGAGGCGTTAACAGGCCAGTCGATAGTCTCTTTCCAGGGGGACATGCCCAAAACACCTTCCCAGCGAGGCGTCAAGGAGGCATCCCAAACAGATACCCGAGCCACCACAGCTGGCTCCTCTCGACGTGGAAGAGCAGCGGCTTTACTCCAAGTTCCTCATGTGTGACTAAGCTCCTCACCCTGTTACTAAGGGAGCACCCAGTCACTCTGCAGAGGAAACTCATTTCGAGCGCTTGTATTCATGATCTTGTCCTTTTAGGTCATTACCCAAAGCTCATGACCATAGGTGAGGTTTAGAACGTAGATTCAGCAGTAAATCAAGAACTTGGCCTTTCGACTCAGCTCCTTCTTCACCACAACGGTTCGATACAGCGACTGCATCACTGCAGACGCTGTATCGATCCGCTTGTCAATCTCACGCTCCATCCTTCCCTCACTGTGAACAAGACCCCGAGATACTTGAACTCCTCCACTTGAGGCAGGACTCTCCACCCACCTGGAGAGGGCAAGGCACCTTTTTCCGGTCGAGAACCATGGCCTCGGATTTAGAGGAGCTGATTTTCATCTCAGCCGCTTCGCACTCGGCTGCAAACCGTTTAGTTTATTTATTTGAAGGACAATATGCAGTTACATTAAAAGATGGCTGCACCAGATTTAGCACAAAGCTACTTTCCATCTGCAGTCCTCGTCATACAAACATCTAACATATGTAAAACATTACAAGTAAAATTCAATTACACAAACGAGGCAAAATAAAACATTACAGATTAAATTAAATTACGCCAGAAAAGGCTAAAAAAGTTTCAGAAACAACAAAAAGTTCCTACTGTGCTAAAACGCCTTTTGTGGGTGTAGGACTGACCACCAGACGCTCCCCTGCGAGCAGCCCCAGGCTTGGCTCCAGGGCAAGGTCCTGGTAACACCAAACCATGTGATGAACTTTGTATGAAGGTTTTGCAACTGCAACCAGCCACTCTGCTTTAGTCCTGCATTAGTCCTGGTTTAGTTCTGTTTTAGTCCTGTTTTAACCTCTTGTATCTTTTCTAGGTTAACTAAATGTGACAGCTTTGTCTTTTCCAGGTGAGGTGAACGTCACAGTGAAAGCCGAGGCGATCCCATCATCAGTTCAGTGCAATAATGAGATCGTGGATGTTCCTGATCAGGGCCGAATCGATGTGGTGACCAAACCTCTGCGAGTGAAGGTTTGTAAAAACAGAGAAACACCAGGAAATGTACAGTAAAGTTCATGTTTGTATCTCCTCAGGCTGAAGGAGCCGAAGTGTCCAAAGCCTACAACTGGCTCCTCTGTCCTAAAGGTGAATCACAGTATTATGCATTTGGTTAAATAAATGCAGTTGGGTCTTGTGTAGACTTGTTTTATTTATTTATTTCAAGGACTGTGTGCATATTAATCAACATTTCTGTAAATATGCCAGAGTTAGCCAGAGGCTATTTTTCATCTGTAGTCCTGTGACAGTGAAACCTGTCGACCGAAAACAGAATAAAACTCAATACAGGTAAAGACTCATTAAACACCAATGAGTCTTGTTTGTTCCAGGAGAGCCTCTGAAGGAGCAGGTGGAGCTGATTCTGCCTGAAAACGTGATCCAAGGTTCAGCTCGAGCTTCGGTGTCTGTCCTGGGTAAGACATCCTCACTCATGCTTTGTAAAACACCAGGAGTAAAACTGATGAACATGATGTGACTGTTGTGTCTTTGTGTTGTAGGAGACATTTTGGGCCGGGCCATGAAGAACCTGGACGGTCTTCTGAAGATGCCCTACGGCTGTGGAGAACAGAACATGGCTCTGCTCGCTCCCAACATCTACATCCTCCAGTACCTCAAAGAGACGCAACAACTGAGTCCTGAGGTGGAGGAGAGAGCGCTCAAGTTCCTCAGCAGCGGTGAGAGAAAGAGAGACAGAGATAGATAGAAAGAGAGCGCAAAACCTCAAAGGTTGGCTCCTTCGAGTTATTGTTCTGCGCAGAGCAGCACAAGCCTTTGGTGTTAAAAACCAGACCCAATTACTCCACCCAACCACCCAGGAGCCTGAAGAGGGAAACAAGCCAAGGACCTTCTCTGGACAGTAGCATAGCTGTCAGATCTGGGATCAAAATGGGCCCCATGCACCACCCTCCACTGGAGGTCTGCTACCGTTTCTCTTATGGGAGGCCGGTACAAGACCTCTGAGGTGACGGTCCAGACCACCTAGACTCTGGGAGACCCTGTGCTTCGGTTGTGCTGTTTTGTGCTGTGAAAAGAATCCATAGAGTATCTTTTTTCCTGGCGGTCGCAGCAGTTTGTTGCGACTTTCAAGTCGTAATACAAATGTTCTTGCGGGAATTCACATGAATCTATGCTGCTTTGGGCAAAGGTTGCAAAGAAGCGGCTCTTCTGCTCCTCGGTTACAGTATACGGCTGGTCGCTGGTAAACGTCTGTTCTGAATGCCTTCTGCACCGACTTCAGCAGAAAAAGGTGCCTGAAGTACCTCAGCCTGCTAACTCCACGAAGCTGGTCGACCGCTACTCTGCTAGAACTGTCCACCAGTCCCTGACCTCCTTTACCTGTCGGGAAGTAGCCCGTCCGTACTTCAGGAGAGTCGAGCTAGAAGTGTGGTCTGTCCTCTGCTCCCATCAGCAGAAAACCCTCGCACTTCTGCCAGTTTACTTTTCCAGATGAGGTGCATTGATACAGCTCCAGTTAACGTTCCAGAGTCTGGGATGAACACTGGGATAATGCACTGTAAAGGGTATTGAGCGGAGGTTCAAAGGGCAGCATGTAAAAAGGACAACCTCGCCAAATGTACCGGCACAAAGAGAGAGAGAGAGAGAGGAAAGGGAGGAGAGAGGAGGTTGTGCTCAAGTTTGACAAAGAAACTTTAATACAACATTGTCCGAGCCCGAAGGAGTAAATCATTTGTCACACGTATTGTAAATAACAGCAAAGATGAGAAGAGCATAGATCTTTGAGCAGCAGAGATTTACAGGCTGTGTTTTGTGTTTTTTGCAGGATACCAGAGACAGCTGAACTACAAAGACTATCAAGGAGCCTACAGCACGTTCGGCCGAGGAGTCGGCAACACCTGGTGAGAGACTGACACTGACAAACAGAGAACCTCTGATAGTTTAGTAGTTTTATCTTCAGAAGTTTTAAAATGGTTCCGTCTGTGTTCTTGTTCTTTTAGGTTGACTGCTTTCGTGGTTCGCTGTTTCGCTAAAGCCCGAGCGTTCGTTTACATCGACCCAGAGAAGATCCAGCAGTCCAGAGTCTGGCTCCAGAACAAACAGAATGAGGACGGCTGCTTCCAGCCCTCAGGGAAACTCTTCAACAACAGGATGAAGGTGAGGCTTTATGGTCATTTTAAGGCTTTTTTTGAAAAACAGAATCTAATTTTTAACCTTTACTTGTTCTTTTTTTTTCTTGAATCTTGATCCAAACTCGTAACAGAGCCGTGTGTTTGTGTTCAGGGCGGAGTCTCGGACAACGTCACTCTCAGCGCTTACATCACCGCCGCCTTTCTGGAGATGAACAAGTCCACAAGTGTGAGTGTTTCTGCTGCTACGACTAGTGTTTCTGTAGGAAAGTGGGTCTGGTCACTGACAGAAATCCTGACCTTTGAAAGTAAACGCAGCCTCTTCCTCCTCTTACCTGTGTTTGTGTTTGTTCAGGACCCTGTGGTGGAACGCAGCCTGTCGTGTCTGAAGAGTCACTCTCAGAACCTGGAGAACATCTACACCACGGCCCTGATGGCTTATGTCTTCAGTTTGGCCGGAGACACAGAGACTCGCGCTCAGCTCCTCGGCAGACTCAGATCTCAAGCCACAGACGAAGGTAAAGACTGATCTGATGATGTTAGCTTCTGTTCACGACGAAAATAACATCTACAGACCAGTCAGGCTTTACCCAGTCACACTTTACATCTGTTGAAGTTCTCCTCTTGTGTTTGCTTTCTCCTCAGGTGGTCTGGTGCACTGGTCGGGCTCCTCGGACTCTCTCTCGGTGGAGATCTGCTCTTACGTGCTCCTGTCCACTCTGACTCAGCCGTCTGTGAGTGCGGAGGACCTGGGTTATGCCTCTAAGATGGTGCGCTGGCTCACAGGACAGCAGAACCCTTATGGAGGCTTCAAGTCCACTCAGGTAAGACTCTTACTGGGACAGTGCACTGACTGGGGACTTCAATGTTAGTGACACCTGGAGGTGTGATTGGCCCAATCTTACACCAAGCGATGTTTTGTTACTGAACTTCTAATGTCAACGTTAAGGTACACTTTACTGTTGACACAAGGGACAGTGAGTCTGAGCGGCCTTGTCCTCAGCCTCGTGTCCCTGCAGCTGCTCAGAGCTGTTCTTAAGTCTGATCTGTGTTTGTGTTCAGGACACAGTGGTGGCGCTGCAGGCTCTGGCTCTGTACTCTACTCTGGTCTACAGTCGGGACGGGTCCAGCTCGGTCCTGGTCCAGAATCTAAACCGGCCTACAGAGGGATCTTTGTCCTTCACTGTGGAGCCCGACAACAAGCTGCTGTACCAGGAGCGAGCTCTGGAGAGCGCTGTGGGGCAGTTCAGTCTGGAAGTGAACGGAGACGCCTGTGTGTCTGCACAGGTCAGTCACAAGGACACTCACATCTGTCCTCTGTGTCCTCTGTGTCCTCTGTGTCCTCTGTGTGTCTGCACAGGTCAGTCACAAGGACACTCACATCTGTCCTCTGTGTCCTCTCTTCTCATCTTCTTTGGCTCCTCTCTTCTTAGTCCTTCACTTCTTGACTCTCCCCTTATCTTCCCTCTTCTCTTTCTCCTCTCCTCTTCTGCTCTCTCTTCGCATCCTCTCTTCTCCTTTCCTCTCTCCTTGGTTCCTCTCTCCTCACTTTCTCTTTCCTCTTCTCCCCTCATCTTGTTTCTCCTCTCTCCTTGATCTTGATTCTTATCTTTTCTCCTCATCTCCTCTTCTCTTTTCTCTTTGGCTCCTCGATATCTCGTCTTCTCTCTCTTCTTCTGTTCTATCCTCAGTTCCTCTCTCTTTGTCATTTGTCGTCTCTTCTTGTCATCTTTCTCCTCTCTTTGTTTTCTCTCTTCTCTGTTTACTTCTTCTTTTCTCTCAGTCCCCCTCTCCTTCTCACCTCATCTGCTTTTTCCTCTCCTCTTCTGCTCTCTCTCCTCTCTTTTTGTCTCCTCTCTTCTCGCCTCATCTCTATTTTTCTCCTTTCTCCTCAGTTCCTCTGTTTCTCGTCTCATCTCTTCTCTCCTCTTCTACTCTCTCCATCTCTCCTCATTCCTTTTCTCCTTCTCTCTTCTCTCCCCTATCCCTCGCTCTTCACTCACACTCTCTGTCTCTCTTCGTTCTTTGTTTCGTCAGATCTCTTTACACTACAACATCCCTCCTCCGGCCGAGGTCAAGACTCTGGGGGTGGAGGTCAAAGGTCAGATGGAGTGTGGAGGCTCTCGGCTGCAGCTTCAGATCCAGGCTCAGTAAGAACACTCACACCTCTGCTTATATTATATTTAGTGCTTGCATGCTTAATCAATAATTATTCATCGCCTTCTTCGTAGCATTTCCCATCGTTTCGCAGCTTTCAGTCGTGTGTTTCAACATATATTGTTTTAACTATGGGTGTCGTTGCAAAGTGACATAAGGTTTGTTCAACTTGACAACTTAACACCAAAACACTTCCTAAAGTCTGTGTTTTTACAATATATTAATATTTCCATTTGCAATAATAATATAATTAATTAAACAAAACATTAAAAAAACAAAACAAAAAACACTTAAGTTGAGTGTTTTTCTCACATTAAAAATAGATTAATTAGATTAATTCATTACAGATCATAATTAATTCATCTCTAAATTTTTTAATCGCTTGACAGCACTAGTTTTAACCAATCACATTTCAGCCATCAGTTGTTGTCAGGGTCAGTGAAATCTGCCCTTCACATTCAGTTTTGAAGTTTCTTAACATAAGCACATGTCAAACTGTTGCTTCAACCAATCAGATTTTACGTCAGTGACGCCAAGGCCTTCTAGAAGGCTCCAGGATAACTACGGCATCTGATCAATCAAGCAATGTTATTGTTGTTTTGAGCAGTTTTGTCACAGTGGATAAAGGGAGAGATGAGATTCATTTAGTGGCAAATTTATTGCGGAATTTAAAGTTTTTTAAAGTAAATTTAAAACTATTTTTAAAAATAGTTTGTTTTCAGTCTTGGTCAAAAACAGTTGCATAGATTTGTAACAGCCTTGAACAAAAAAATAATTATAAAAATATATAAACTGTGGACATGATGAGGCCAGTAAAACGTTGACCAATAGATAACGAGGTACCTCATTATCTATTGGCTTGTGAACCTGTCAAGCAAACCCTCAGTGTTCCTAAGTACCTTACTGGTCCAGTTACAGTGAGGGGCGTGGCCCTGGGAGGAGAAACACATGTGCATCGTTTGAAAAACAGCAAACAGATGTTGGATTTGAAAAATCCTCCATAAACCTTTAAGAAAAGCTGGACATTGTTCAGAAAGACTGGACAACTCCGAACCCAGCATCTCTCCGAGCGCCTGTCACAAGCGGGAAAGGGATTTGTGCCACTTCAGTCACAATATGAGCGCTGCACTTGGCTTACAGACTCCAAGGAACTTTGCAAACTATTGCTGGGTGTGCTTGTTTGCCACGGTTCTTTGCTGCGGGACATTTACAAGCAAAGGTGCTTTCCAAAACTTTTGGTGAATCCAGAGTAGATTTACAGCTAAACGAGCAAGTGTGGAAGGAAACATAACTGCGCGAGAGGAGCCGATATGAGCGTTTTTTGTATTTTTTGTTGAATTTTATCATTTGATTGCATTTCTTCATTAATATTTTGTGTTTTTTTGCATTATATGTTATGTTATTGTTTATTTTGTAATATTTTGTAGTTTTTTTGTAAATTTTTATCACAAAATTTTGACATTTTTGTTCTTTTTTAGGAACAGATT
The DNA here is from genome assembly GCA_038363315.1 of Mugilogobius chulae. Taxonomy (NCBI): domain Eukaryota; kingdom Metazoa; phylum Chordata; class Actinopteri; order Gobiiformes; family Gobiidae; genus Mugilogobius; species Mugilogobius chulae. The sequence goes on along the minus strand of CM076415.1, from coordinate 4,765,907 downwards.
TAGTCATTTTTAGTCACATTTTTCATCAACTTGTTTCCTCTTTTTTACATTATTTGTTGTTATTTTAATCGCTTTTAAGCATTTTTTTTCTTTGCATCATTTGTCTTTTTTCTCTTGTTTTTTCATCATTTTACCTCAACATTTTCATCATTTTTTTTTTTCATCTTTCCAATGCATTTGTTCTTTTTTCAGCACATTTAGGTTATTATTCTTCATTTTTTGTCACATTATGTCATTTTTTATGTCATTTTTTATCATTTAGATTTTTTTTTTTTTCACATATTTTGTCTTTTTTATCTCCTGTTTAGTTAATTTGTCGTCACGTTTTTGTCATATTGTCTTGCAGGTTTTTCTCATTTTTTTCTGCACATTTTTGTTGCAGATACTTTGGGGAACTGAACAGCACAAACATGGTGATCCTGGACGTGAAGCTGCTCTCTGGATTTGTCTCGGAGCCAAACTTTCTTAAGAACGTGAGTGACTCTGGAGGTCGAGGTAAAAACACAAGACAAACCTCGATCTAACGAGTGTGTGTGTTTCAGCTGGAATCTATAAACCGAGTGGATCGAGTGGAACAGAACAAAGACCATGTTCTGATTTACATCCGAGAGGTGAGTCCTGATTTAGTCCTGGTTTAGTCCTGTTTTAGTCCTGGTTAGTCCTGTTTTAGTCCTGTTTTAGTCCTGGTTTAGTCCTGTTTTAGTCCTGTTTAGTCCTGTTTTAGTCCTGCATTAGTCCAGGTTTAGTCCTGCTTTAGACCTGCTTTAGTCCTGTTTTAGTCCTGGTTAGACCTGCTTTAGTCCTGTTTTAGTCCTGGTTTAGTCCTGTTTTAGTCCTGGTTTAGACCTGGTTTAGTCCTGTTTTAGTCCTGCTTTAGTCCTTCTTTAGTCCTGTTTTAGTCCTGGTTAGACCTGGTTTAGTCCTGGTTAGACCTGGTTTAGTCCTGTTTTACACCTGGTTTAGTCCTGTTTTAGTCCTGCTTTAGTCCTGTTTAGTCCTGCTTTAGTCCTGGTTTCAGTCCTGCTTTAGTCCTGTTTTAGACCTGGTTTAGTCCTGTTTTAGTCCTGCTTTAGTCCTGTTTTAGTCCTGCTTTAGTCCTGTTTTAGACCTGGTTTAGTCCTGTTTTAGTCCTGCTTTAGTCCTGTTTTAGTCCTGCTTTAGTCCTGTTTTAGACCTGGTTTAGTCCTGGTTTAGTCCTGTTTTAGTCCTGCTTTAGTCCTGCTTTAGTCCTGTTTTAGTCCTGGTTTAGACTGGTTTAGTCCTGGTTTAGACCTGGTTTAGTCCGGTTTTAGTCCTGCTTTAGTCCTGTTTTAGTCCTGCTTTAGTTCTGCTTTAGTCCTGTTTTAGACCTGGTTTAGTCCTGTTTAGTCCTGTTTTAGTCCTGCTTTAGTCCTGTTTTAGCCCTGCTTTAGTCCTGTTTTAGTCCTGCTTTAGTCCTGTTTTAGTCCTGCTTTAGTCCTGTTTTAGTCCTGCTATAGTCTGTTTTAGTCCTGCTTTAGTCCTGTTTTAGTCCTGTTAGTCCTGTTTTAGTCCTGTTTAGTCCTGCTTTAGTCCTGTTTTAGTCCTGCTTTAGTCCTGCTTTAGTCCTGTTTTTAGTCCTGGTTTAGACCTGCTTTAGTCCTGTTTTAGTCCTGGTTTAGTCCTGTTTAGTCCTGGTTTAGACCTGGTTTAGTCCTGTTTTAGTCCTGCTTTAGTCCTTCTTTAGTCCTGTTTTAGTCCTGGTTTAGACCTGGTTTAGTCCTGGTTTAGACCTGGTTTAGTCCTGTTTTACACCTGGTTTAGTCCTGTTTCAGTCCTGCTTTAGTCCTGTTTTAGTCCTGTTTCAGTCCTGGTTTCAGTCCTGTTCTAGTCATTGTTTCAGTCCTGTTTTAGTCCTCTTTAGCCCTCTTTAGCCCTGTTTCCTGACCCACAGTTGACCAAAGAAGAGCCGATGGAGCTCTCTCTGAGTCTGACACAGGAAACTCTGGTGCAGAACCTAAAACCTGCCGTGGTCAAAATCTACGACTATTACCAGCCAAGTAAAGACACAATCATTTCAGCCGTTTCCTCACGCAGACGTTTTAATAATCTTTGTTTTTGTGCTGTTTTCAGGCGACCAGATGGAGACAGACTACACTTCTCCTTGTGCTGAACCATCAGGATAAAACTCAACATTTCCCATAATTAAAAAAAGTCAAATAAACCAGAGAAAAGAACCAATGTGTCATTTTTAAATCTGTAAGAATTAGCAGCTTTGTCTGTCTTGGTGTTTTGTTTTTTTCAAGAGGATTATCCGATCATGTAGCCAAACACCCCTATACTGTATATGAGGGCCGACCCTGTAAGCTACAGTGCATTGTGGGACCTTAGGACGACCATGCACCCACCATGGTCGTGTCCCACTTTTTCATTGGTGATCGGACATGATGATTACAATGATGATGATGTGTTAAAACGTGAATTTGGGCGTCTGCAAACTTTTATCTAAAGACCAAAATCAAATGTCTCCTGTTCCAAAAACAATCTCTCAATTAAAAAAATAATAATCTAGAGTTGTCTGTATATTACGGAAGTCCAGAACTGCCAGTGTGGAGTAAACATTTTTTCAGCTTTTCTCGTTATAACAACCTTATATTTACGTTCAAACGACAATATTCTCGTTTGAACGACTTTTTATTTACATTAAAACGACAGTATATTCTCGTTAAAACGACTTTTAATGAAAAATAGACAGCCCTTCCCATGATGCTCCAGAGCCTGTACTATGAACGTCGCTGAACCTGGTTGACTAACCCAGGTACGAGGCCAATCACAGACACAGAAGTTACGCTACACAGTTCATTTAAATGTCATGCATGGATATAACAGACTAAAGCACAAATGTACAGACATCACAAACATTTAATAGATCAACCTGAGTCTGTTGGTTTAGACAAGTGTCTTTTGTCTGAGTCAAAGTGAAGCGTAAAGATCCACAGCCAAATGTGTAAAAGTGCATTCAATCATTATTTCTGACAATGAAAGAGTTTATTAATCATCACACAGATTAAACAGGATTCTTCCAGTGTTACTGCTACATATAAGATATTCTCTTATAAATACGTGCCATCGATTTGATATAAAATACGCCGTGACTTTCGTATTTCCTCATTTCTCCGCTGCCCTTTCTCATCTTTCTCCCCTCTCTTCACAAAGGCCTAAATTCTCGATCGTCTCTGATCGTCTCTGGCCAGCGCCTCGTCTTTTTAACTTATTCAGAACTTATCCTGGTCTGGAGCAGGTTATGAGTTTGTCTCATGTTGCCATAGAGATCTATTACCTCGACAGGAAGTGATCCAGTTTCGTAGGACCAGACCAGGTTTAACCCAGAACTTACTAAACCCCAAATCTAGCTTCGTAGTACATGGCTCTGAGCTATGTGGCACATCATGGGAAGAGCAGTCTGTTTATCATAAAAAAGTAGTTTTAACGAGAAAATATTCTCGTTTGAACGTAAAAAAAAAGTCGTTTGAACTTAAATATAAGGTTGTTATAACGAGAAAAGCTGAAAAAAATGTTTACTCCACACTGGCAGTTCTGGACTTCCGTAGTATATTAAATATACAGACAACTTTTTAAAACGTCATAATGTACTATAAGTAGTGATGGGCAAATGGAGCTTCAGTGTCGACTCGAACCATTTGCCAAGTGTAACTGAACCATGAACCGGTGCTTCACAGAGGTGGTTTGTTTGCTCTTCGGCGCTATCTTGTGGTCAAAAACAGGTATGCATGTAAAATGAAACCGTGTCATGAACAAATAAACGCTGATAATATTGAAAATAACCAACTGTATAAATGTTTGCAATTCATCTGTTTATTTTTAATTTCTAAAGTAACATCCAGACACAAATAAAAAGTTTCATTTGAGCCTTGAACTCTCAACCTGCCGACCTATGGCTCAACCTGAGCTAGTTATGCTCACGTTATTTTGCACGCCAGAAGTTTTTTTTTTTATTGATAAACGGGGTCTAAACATATTTTTTCATTGAGAGTCTTTAATAATTGTCCAACATGAACCAGTCCAGGTCTCTAAAGTGATCCATGCTCTGCTGTGAGATCCTTTTGCTTCAACATAACTCGGCCCAAATGAACCACTTTCTAAACCACTTCAGCCAAATGGAGCTTCATTACGCTACGATGACGTCACTCCCTGAAAACAACACAAGCTCCGGTACGAGCTTCACTCTAGTGATGTGTAGATGATGCCTCAAGGTGTTTATCACACTTTCCCCTCTCTGTGTCGACACTAGATCACACAGTGTTGGTGTGTGTATGGGCTCCATCTGGTGGTTTAAAAACGTTACTGCAGCCTTAGCCTTTTACAAAAGAAACATCCAGGTCTACATTGTAATGAGTTTACACAAGTACAAGGTTTGTTTTTTTTAACATATAAACAATTGGGTGTATGCCAAATAACATATATTATGTAATAAAAAAAATATTGCTGCTCTTAGCAATATTCACTCAATATTTGTTCATACTTTTCTTTTTGCTTGTAGCCGATGAGCTTGAAAACGTTTTGTACATTGTGCTTGAAACATTTGCATATGAAACGTTGAAATTACATAATTAAATACATTTGTATGAATACAGGTCTCCACACATGAGTTTAAAGTGGAGAAAAATATAGTACGGTCACCTTTTGTACTCTGGATCAGCGGCCCAGTCAGTCAAGCCACACAGATAGCGATGACATTTGGATGCGGAGAACCAAATAACTATTAACCACGCTTGTTTTTTTTTTTTTTTTTCTGTTTTGTGTCTCTGTGTGTGTAAACTTTTATTTGTAAATTTGGTTTGATCCTTTGTTTGTTGTGTCTTCTGATCTTGTATGTATTTTGTTAGGCATATGTTATTAATGTATTTTATGTGTTTTAAAAAAAAAAAAAAAACAAAAAAAAAACTATTAACCACGCTATATTCGTATTTGCGAATCCTGGTTATTTTTGCGTTTTTACATCACGACATTCACAGAAAATCAAGGGAAATCGTCTTAGAAAACATTTATGAAATATATTACATGTAGGGTGACCAGATGAGATTGTTCAAAATTTGGGACGCAGATTTTTTATTTTTTTATTTTTTTTGACAAAAGAATAATGTTCCTCACACCAGGAAGCATTGAACAGTCTTTAGTTCGTGTCAATCCATCTCATATTGGCTGAATAAACCAAAAAACACCTGATGAACTAATAGATCTGCAGATTCAATCAGAAAATTACCGCGAAACACATTTCTGTTAAGCAGGCTACTTTTAGAAACCACGCAAAACGAGTGTATATGACTTTAGTTTCTGTCGAGAGAGTCCAAGGCGAAGTGGGAAGTCAACTGTGCGCGGCAGGAGCGCGTACGGGCCAAACATTACGCACGAGGAGCAGGATGGCAAACAAAATGCCTCACGCAGGCAGGAGCCAGGCTCCAGGGGCCAAACACACCGCACCGCACGAGGATTTGGGGGCAGAACGGCAAACATATATGACCAACTTTTGCCCAAGTGGAGATGTTCTATGAGCTGTGATCTGCTGTTGACTTCCTCATAGGGACACAGAGGCAGCAGCTGCAGCCGCGTCTCTCCCCGTGTGTTATCACTACACTTTCCGCCAGGCAACTTGTACGCCAAAGTACCGAGCAGCCACGCGCCACGAGGAGAAGCGGTTTTCAATCAAATTGCACAGAAAATAGGTCTGTATTGATGCATTTTAAAGACTCCGGCAGCACTACAGCCTCTCATACAGTGTTTGGGGCGTAATGTGGACGTGCAGGTCAGACTCTGCGAGGTGTCAGTCGGGGCAAGGATGAAATTCGGGACACGTGGGACAGGATTCGGGATTCGGGACACATGCGTGAATTTCGGGACTGTCCCGAATTTTTTGGGACGTCTGGTCACCCTAATTACATGTTTAAAGAACTTCTTCTTCCCTTCTTCTTTTTCCCCAAGAGGCCTGGTGAAGCAGTGGCTCCTCTGACGCTCGTTGCTGCTCTCTGGTGTTGTGTGGAACTGGTGCCTCAGTGACACATGATACAGAGTGAGACCTTTCGATACCGTAACTGCGTTGGTCACGTGACTTTTCTTAAAGCGATGCGCTCGGTGACCCAACTCGGCTGAGGTCTCGCTCTCAGCGCATGGCACATGTGTCGATGCCTCGCTCGTTTAGCCCATCACTACTTCACTCCCCTCCCGCCAGGAAAAGCTCCAAGCGTCGTTCATTCCGCCCATCACTACCCATGTGCGTCTGTAGACTATGATCAAACAATAGTGATTATTTTAGATTGAAAACAGTAGATTTTGTCAGTGGTTGTTGGTTTATGGTATAAATGATGCAATTTGTCGAGTCCGTCCCACCAAATCACCAAACCTGTCCCACTTTTAGGAATTTTGCCTGTAGTTTAATTTTATTATGTGTGGGCCACCTTTTTAGCTGTTAATTTGTAACTTTGTGCCTTCCACTAAAAGTCTGTGATAAATGCTGCACTTTGTGAACATTGAGACCACAATGCAGCGCTCTGATTGGCTGTGCTTGGGTGGTCCTCCTCTTCAGTTTCACTTTGCTGATTGTAAAAAGTATTTTTTTAAGCCATACAAGTGTGGATGAATTTAGAAGAGGAAGTGGTCAAATTTAAAACTTAAATCATGTTTGCAGCTACACCATCTTTAATCTGAAATCATCTCCGCTAGTTTGACACCCCTGACCTAAATCGTATTTAGGGTGACCAGACGTCCCGAAATTCAGGCATGTGTCCCGAATACCGAATCCTGTCCCACATGTCCCGAAACTCAGCCTAGCCCCGACTGACACCTCAGAGATTCTGTGCTGCACGTCATTACACAGGCTACACATCCACATTATGCCTCAAACAGTGTGAGAGAGGATGTAGCGCTGCTGGTGTCTTTAAAATGCACCAATACAGACATATTTTCTGTGCCATTTGATTGAAAACCGCGTCACTGCGCGAGCCTCGAGCGGGATCAATACGCATGGAGCGTCGCCCCAAACAGACCGCACGCGCGAGCGAGAGGCGCAAGTCCTCGGTGAGCAAGTTGCCCGCCGGAGAGCGTAGTGATAATACACCGGGAGAGAGGGGAGAGAAGAGACTGCAGCTGCTGCCCCCCGTATGAGTCTCCAGAATCCTCGTGCGGTGTGTTTGGCCCTTATACGCGCTCCATTCCGCGCACAGTTTACTTCCCACTTCGCCTCGCAAAAGTCAGATACTTTTGTTATGACACTCATGATTTGCGTGCAATCTGCAGATCTATTAGTTAAACAGGTGTTTTTGGACAGTATTCGGCCAATATGTGACGCACTGACACGAATTAAAGACTGTTCAATGCTGTTCAAAAAAAAAAAAAAAGCGTCCCGAATTTCTAAGTATCTCTCTGGTCACCCTAATCGTATTCCATGACAACATTTTATTTTCCATGACATTTGGCTGTTTTTCTCATTTCCCAGGACTGGAAAATGGGCTGGCTAAATTCCAGGTTTTCCAGGACGTGCGGGAACCCTGAACGTGACAGTGTCCAGCTCCATTTTACAGTGTGACCTGCCGTTGCCCTGCTGTGTTTGCAGATGTGTGTTTGTGTAAAAGTCATTGATTCAGGTGAGTGTGGGTCAGAGGAGGAGCCACAGTCTGCAGCAGCACAAGTCTCTGTAAAGCTGCTCAGAGCTGGAGTTTAGTCTGTGTTTGAAGATGGAACGTCCCGACAGCGTGAGGTGGACGGGACTGTTACTGCTGCTGCTGGGCCTGAGTCTGCGCAGCTCTGCAGATCCGTGAGTAACGTCTGAGTCTCTTTAGTGAAGCTGCAGAAGTCACAGAAGTTTTCTAGGTTTGATCAGAAAGATTTGTCTTAATGTTGACTTGTTTTGACCAGAAAAAGGAATTTGCTTTTCTTGTTTGAACACATTTCAGCTTAAAGTGCAAGACATTTTTACTTCCACCATATTCACGTGTAAGGCCAGTGAGTTAAATAAACTTAGAGAGAGGAAAGAGAGAGAGAGAGCAGTTTAATAGAAAACATTTTTATGTCAAACTCGTGTGTGAATCTGTCTGTTCTCTGTCCACCCTCACTCTCTGTCCCCTTTCTTGCACTTTCTTTGTCTCCTCGCTGTCTTCGTCTTTCCAATCCAATCTCCTTTGTTTATATAGCACATTTTACAAACAGTTTCCAATAAAAAGGAATGTGCTCATTACATTTTACTAATTTTACAAAAAAATAAAAGCAGTAAAATCAAATAAATATGAAGTTTAACCCTTTGTTGCATGAGCTATGTTCCACTTATGACAAGATTATCAAATTGCAGTCAGATGAACTCAATAGAAACATAATCAACATGACATAATCAGTTTTTGAAAAAAGTCACAGTTTGGAGTAAAAAGTTGTACACTTTTGTAACCACTATGCAGTTACGAATACCTGAGGGTGTACACTAAGGTTACCAATATGCATTTACAGAACAAACGTAAATTAGTTATTATGATTTTTTTCCACAACCTTCTGCATGAAACGATTATTTTCAATTACAAAACAGAATGTATTAATGTTTTCAGTAGAACCTTCTGATTCCTAGACCTGGTTCTTCAATCATGGCACCAAACGTCTACAACTAATTTACTGTGAAATCTGAAGAAACATTCAGCTTTGTCATGTAGGAAAAGATAGATCTGTTCACAATGACATGCCCATATTGTTTATGCTGGAGGTTCAAATAAAATGTATAATAACTAATTCATGTTTGTTCTGTAAATGCATATTGGTAACAATAGTGTACGCCATAATCTCCCTCAGGTATTAGACAGTAAATATGGCTGCAGACCTGCACAAATGCAAAAGAAGCCAATATAGTGCAAGGAAAACCAATAATTGTACATAAAGTAAACTTAAGAGTGCATGGTATTAGTCCTCTAAATGCATACTGTACACTTTAGTAACAGACAGAAAATGCATTGAAGTACACCTGTGTGCATGATGAGCACTTTTGTGACTGCCAAATATAAACCCTATGTAGTCAATGTAAGAAATTAGATTTGACTCCAATATTTATGATCTGGATCTTTCTCAACCCTCATCCCGTTAGGGTGACTGGAGCCTATCCCAGTGACTTTGGGCCTTAGGCGGGGAACACCCTGGACTGTGGCCAACTTGCCGCAGGGTTAGACAGACAAACATTCACTCAGTCATTCACTCACTAAGGGAAATTTACAGTGATGCCCAATTAACCTAAACATGCATGTTTTTGGAGGTGGGAGGAAACCGGAGAAAACCCACGGTGACACGGAGAGAACATGCAAACTCCACCCAGAGAGATCGTGAGATGTTGATATGGTCCGACCCGGGAGTCGAACCCACGACCTTCTTATTGGGAAACCAGAGCTCTAACCACTTGGCTACCGTGCACCCCTAAAATATGTTTATTGTGATAAAAACATTCATATCATAGATAATTGTCATCATGTGTTGGAGCTTACCACTTTCTAATGAGAGAAGCTATTTTGGAATCTCCAAGCCCTAGCATGGGCTATGCAGACTGCAGTGCCACCTGTTGACATTCAATGGAACTACAAGTGGTAACAACAGCCACCACCATGCAGTCAGAGAACATAAAGCGTATTATGAGGGCTCCAAGGGGGGTTATTTGGCGTAAACTTTTATGAGTTGTATGCAAGAAAGGGTTAAATAAAATAAAATTAAAATTAAAATGCACAGACTCACACTAACAGGAAGCCAGTGCAAAGATACAAGAATTGGTGTGATATGATCATGTTTTTTGGTTCCTGTTAAAAGTCGTATTTTTGCTCAAGTACTGTCCTTAAGTAGTTTTCTTAAGTGTCTGTATACTTTACTTGAGTATTAAATCTAGTGACTTTTTACTTTTACTTCTTACATTTTTCAAGAAATATTTGTACTTTCTACTCCCTACGGTTTAAAAACAGGTGAGTTACTCTATAAATCCATTTTTGTCCTTACAAAACACTACAGAGCTCCTGTGCTAATGTGTGTCAGAGCTTTGTGGACAAATTAACAACTGAAAATTGCCAAACATTTAAAAATGTCTAACAATTATTTATCTCATCATGATAAAAGTCACAATAAATATAAATAATTCACTGTGAAGCCCAACTCATGCTCCAAGACAAACAAATGCATTTAAATTGATTAAAATGTCTTAAACTTTGGATTTAAATCTTTAGTTTGGGTGTTTTTTCTGGTTCAGATGCTTTTATTTGTTTTGATTGTGTTTTCTGCCTTGTTTCAATAAGATTATTCTTTTTTCAAGCCAAAGTATTTGCTCATGAAGTTAGATATTTTTACTCACCCAGCGGCAAATTTGATTGAATCTCAAATCTCTTGAAAACATCAGAAATGTCTTGAAACAAGTGAAATAATCTGCTGAATTTATAGTTTTAAACAAGAGAATAACTTGTGGCAGTGTGATACTTTTTATTTTTTTTTCTTCAGTAAATTTACACACGTTTACTTTTGTACTTTTACTCAAGTAAAGCCGTTTCTGCAGGAGTTTCGTTTTTACACACGTAACTGTACTTTTACTTGAGGAGTACTTTTGCCATCTCCGGCATTTTGCAAAATATCAAAATAAAGTCCAGACATGAAGAAATAAAAGCATGCACAACTTGTTCAAAAAGTTTAAAAGATAAAAAAAGGTTTAACTTTGCATAAAAGCCACAAATGGTAAAAAAAAAACGCTTTTAGATTTTAAAACGCTGCTGATCTGCTTATTGAGTTTAAAATCCCTGTCTATGGTGACGCCAAGGTTGGTGACTGTGGGGCGCACATGGTTTTGAAGTGGTCCCACATCAGTATCACCAAACAGTATCATCTCAATCTTTTCTTCATTACGCTTCAAAAAGTTTTGGGCCAATCAAGCCTGGACATCACATAGACAGTCGAGTAGGAGTGTCAGGGGGCAGTTTACGTTTTAAAAGTATATCATTTGCATTAAAATGGTACGAAAGGCCATGTCCTTCGAAAATGTCCGCAAGTAGGAGGAGATACAGTGCAAAAAGAATAGGTCCTAGAATTGAACCTTGGGGACTCCACAAAGCAGCGGCAAAGAGGACGTGTTTTCTAAGACGTGTTTTCTTTACTGGACAAAAGACAATTATAAACCTCGTCAAAACAGACAAACTGGTGAGTGTTCAAGCTCAGGACGTGTGTTTGTGTGTTCAGTCAGTTTGCGGTGCTTCTTCCGGCCGTGGTGGAGTCCGGCTCTAGAGTTCCCTTCTGTCTGAGTCTCATGCGAGTCTCTGAAGATCTGACCGTCACTGTGTTTGTGAACTACGACTACAGGAAGAGAGAACACTACAGAGAGACCTACGACGAGGACACGCACAAATGTGGAGCGTTTCAGGTACGACTGCTGCTCGGGCTGAAGTGAAACTAACAACACAGGTCGGTCAGCGGGCGTTCTGGACTTCAGCTGCATCCACACTAAACGTTTCTATTTTGTTTTCCAGGCTCCGGTTGTGGAAAACTCCGACATCTGGTTTGTCGAGGTTGAAGTCAAAGGAAAAACTTTTCACAAGATCGAAACGACGAGAATCCAAATCCAAAACTATGGAGTGAAGAGTTTTATTCAGACGGACAAACCTCTGTATCTGCCAGGACAGAAAGGTGAGGCTCAAGTGAACTGAACCTGGACCAAAGCAGGGCTGAACTAGGACTAAAGCGAGACTAAACCAGGACTAAAAGCTGGTAAAACGTCTCACTACGTCCACTTAAAGCCACAGCCACGATATGGACTGAAACTATACTCGATACAACAGCCTGGATCAGAGTCGATGTCTGATCCCAGGATCGGATCAGTGCGTCTTCACTAAACTATCTTCTGTTGCAGTGCATTTCCGTGTGGTGACGCTGGACTCAAAGCTCAGGCCTGCCAACGCTTCGGTGAGTTTTGTAATGAATGTCTTAAATATTCAGTTCAGGCTGAATGATTCTTGAAAGAAATGTGGATGTTTTTAGACCTTGCGTGCATGGTTATAAAAGTAAAACGACAACAATCATGATGAAACGCCAGAGGAATAAAGCAGATAAAGGTCACAGGAGTCTCATTAAAAGGTCAGGAGCTGTTTGGTTTATGCCTCCTGTATGTGACGTCTGCTCAGAAATGAGACGCACGGACTAGAGCAGAGCAGACACCGACAGTGTTTATAGTTTCTGTGCCTTTCAAGCGGCTGCTTGTAGAGGGCAGTAGAGAGCTGACATTGAAAGCCCATTGGATTCCACGCGGACTGTCCATGTAGTCACAGATTTTTCCCTGACGTCGATGGTAAACCTGGTCGATGCAGACAGTGTTTAATGGGGCATGTCTGCAAAAATTACTTAACTCTGACCCTCAAGGTCCTCGTGTCAAGTATAAACTGAGCTTTACACTGACACACTGTGGCCGTCAAACGAAAACATGTTAACTAGGGCTGGGAAATGTAATGCATCAAAATAAAATGATGCTTTGATTAATTTTACCCGTCCCTCCTGTGCTGTACAAGAACGAGCCGCTCTTCTCTGTCTCTCTCTCGTGACGTGCGTATTGCTGATGGTTTTTACTTTGAACCATCTCTCGTTCATATTTATCATCTTGATGTGTGAGTCAAATCCAACAGAACAGACAAGCCCCTGACAGAAGGAGAGAAAACACAAAACATCTCATACTCTGGCCACGCCCCCGAACTATGGACACGCCCCTTGAACGTTGGCCACGCCCCCTGAACTATGACCACGCCCCCTGAACTCTGGCTACGCCTCCTGAACTCGTTGAGGGAAACATCGGGCTTAAAATCAGGACAAAACTCTTGTAGTGTTCACAACGCTTAAATTATATATATGTGAAAAACTATAAAGGGTGAACTGGCATACGGGGATACCGGGGATTTCCCCGGTGGGCCGGTGGTCAGTGGGCCGATGGCCCAAAAAGTGAGAAGTCGGCCGAAGCCGCCGCGCACACGCCAGACCCGGCTTCTGAAGCGCTTACACAGCCGCGGGCCGGGCCGCATCTGTCTCTCTCGTCTTTAAGTTGACAAAAGTGTGCCTGACGGGCCGCGGCGGGCCAGTGCTTGCTTAGCGGCCGGTCAACGTGAATTGTGCGCTACCGGCCCAGACAGTGGGCTCATTCACTCACCTCCATTCTGTGACGGGCGGAGGCGCGCGCGCTCGTTAGGCAGAGAGAGAGAGAGAGAGAGAGAGAGAGAGAGAGAGCGTGTGGAAGCGCATATGTATTTGAATGCGCCAAAGAGCCGCTCTCTCTCTCTCTCTCTCTTTCTTTCTCTCCCTCCTTCGGGAAGCTGCGTGGACTGTCAGTGCAGCGTCAAAAAAGAGCTGTTTAACAGACAGATCTTTTCTTTGAGAAGCATTTCGAACTCCCAGTGATATTCTATGAAACTAGAGCTTCATATTGATCCATATTTTGTACAAATCAGCCTTATATTCACGGAGAAAAGGCCCAAAATGTACAGTGAAAGATAACGTGTGTAAATAACAGCGGGGAAAATCACGCAAAACGGCGCACCGCGGAAATGTTTGAAGAGGTCTTTACAACTTTTTTTTACTTTTGCCTGAATGTGACATAAAACAGACACTAACCTGACAAAATCAGTAGCTCCCTTGTTTTCCTGCTCTGATCACACAGGACCGTCCTGTCAGGCCGAGTCAGTCTGACTGACGCTCCTAAAGCCCAGTTTTACAGGGGCGGAGCTAAAGACATCTGGGGCTGGGCCCCTAAATTTCTATGGGGGGGCCCTATTTGTATTTTTGTTTATTTAACTTCCTCATGTCTTTTTAATTACAGAAAATTCTCCTGGGGGAGAATTCCCCCAGACCCCCTGAATTACATCAAAACCTTGTTAAATTGAAGTATATTTGTAATTAGCAGTTTATGGGTCTAAGGGTTTGTCTGTAAATTTTAAATTAAATTCAAATTTATTTTGAGAAAGGGATTGGAGGGTGGGGGGCACTACAATTTATATCTATCAGGGGCGCAATTTCAAACTTCGTCTTGGGCGCCAACAGGGCTAGAGCCGGCACTGCGCACTACATTTTGTTGTTATAAAAGTCTATTTGAAATATCTTTCAAGTCAAAAGTTATTTTTACTTGTCATCGTATAAAGCAGAGTAAATTATGCAATAATAGGCTTGGTTATCGTTGGTCATGTGGGCCGGTCTGTTACAAATCCCCGGGCCACTTTTTTCTCCCAGTCCGCCACTGATATTGCTCGATTAAATCATAATTTAAATTGATTAGAGCCTCAGTCATAATTGAACTGGAGATATGGTTTAATGCACAGCCTCATATTCAGTTCAGTCCAGCTCTGACACAGACGTTTAGAGAGTGAGTCAATCCAAATGTTTGATCAGTGTTGAAACGGGCTAAAGTACAAAGACGTGAGACGATTCTGGTAAATGTACATTTACTTTTCCATCACAGACAGAAGTTAACCCTCACAATGACAAATGGATTTTAATATAAAGAGAAGAATAAACTGCATCAGGCTGATAAATACACCGTCATTGTCATGAACACTTATGGCCCCAGTACAGATCCTTGGGGTACTCCATGAGTTATGTTCACTTTATCAGAAAGAATTTTTATAGTTAATTTGCACATGTTGGTCCCTCCCAGTTAAATAACTTTTAAGTGTACAGTCAGACCAGACAGATTCAATATAAATCCGCGTCTTGAGGCGTTCGAGGAATTTGCATCACAAATTTGTGTCCAGCTAGTTTTCCACCATAGAAGCTTAGAAAACCTCGCCTGATGCATGAGCGGGTTTCATTTCACTTTGAGGAAGCTGTCTGACATCATTGTAGTTTGTTCGCTTCACAGTATCAGTGAATTTTTAAAATTTGGTTTCTCCAGTTTCAGTTTGGTGTTTGTAAAAAGAAGTTCATCAGCCCGATCTTGCCCCTTTGTCTTAGCCGGTCTTAGCCTTGGTCTCAAGTATTCCTCTGTTGGCCACTAGTGGCTCTCTCCAAGCTCTATACACTGTCAGTGTAGAAGGTGTGGCTCCAGCCAGATGTGAGGGGGTGCAGTTTTTTTCATTGAACCTGACACATGCTCACGCCTGTGACAAGTGAGCAACTGCTTTAGGATTACAGGCAAAAGAGAACTGTAGCAGCAGCTTCAGTTTGAAAAAAAAACTGCAATAATAGAAATCTATTTGGTGAAAGTCTATTTACTTGACAGACTTGATCAACTTTGTCTAAAAATGAGGCCAACATTTTTTTAACGTGTTGACACATAAAAAATGGTTTAAAAAATACATGATGGCCTCTTTGGCCTTTCCATAGCATTCACACTGACCCATGTTCACTCTCACATCTGATTATCTTTTTATTAAGTCAAGCTTTATGTAAAAGAAAAGACACATTTTTAGACAAAGTTGTTAAAGTCTGTCAAGTAAATTAACTTTCACCAAATAGATTTCTATTATTATAGTTTTTCCAAACTGAAGCTGCTGCTACAGTTCTCTTTTGCCTGTGATCCTAAAGCAGTTGCTCACTTGTCACAGGCGTGAGCATGTGTCAGGTTCAATGAAAAAAACTGCACCCCCTCACATCTGGCTGGAGCCACACCTTCTATACTGACAGTGTATAGAGCTTGGAGAGAGCCACTAGTGGCCAACAGAGGAATAATTAAGACCAAGGCTAAGACCGGCTAAGACAAAAGGGCAAGATCGGGCTGCATAAGTCATAACTGCAACCAAAATGAATACATGTCAATATTAATCTTGTGTTGAAGAATTTATGTGAGAAAGTGTTCAGATTTAAACCTGATCGTGTTTACAGTGTGAAAATCTGCTACTCCACATTTAATGATGCCATAACATCTAAACCCACCTCCAGGTCTTGTCTAAAGCTACGGTCACAATGACCCGTACGAATAAAATGGTCGTACGAATCTTACAGGTCGTACGAAATCTGGAGTTCGTACGTGGCTCGTGGAGTGGTAACTGTTTTCCTACAGTCTTCTTACGGCAGACTTTCAGCTCTCACCAACAACTCACGACATTCTTGGGGAAGTGAAGCCGTACGGCATCCTTGCGTGTGCCCTAAAGCTTGTTTAATGCGTCTTTACGGTAATCCTACATATATTTTGTGTCGCACGGGAGCTGCGCGATGTCCCTGCGTCCAACTCAAGCCTTTATCAAGTTGTTTCTAGCTATTAAACCTTTCGTAAACCGTACCGGAATAGAAATAACCTAATTGCACACCAGCAAAACACAAATATGCTTATGAATAGCTATATTCTGTAGGCTTTGTCTGAAATCTGTTCTCTCGTTTGTCTCTCTCACTCGAAACACAACAAACTCACAAAGTCAAACCTCCGTAAAAACATCAAAACCGCTTTGTTTCTTACCTGAGTATTGCAGAGGAGACGCCAAAACTCCCAAAGCGAAGACGGATGCTGAAGACTAATCCACTGACATCATTGTGTTCATATAAAAAGTTTGAAGCACTTCCAAGAAACAATATTCCACCGCCAGCGAGCAGAAGTTGTCCAAATGTCTACGTCTGTTACAGCTGTCCTCCCTGTGGTTGTGTCCATCTCCAGGCGATTTGCGTTTTCCCCGCGCGCTCCTGGTCCGGTCTGGCCGTGTTTCAAGCGATCTCATCCCTTCACGCTCCGGGTCCGTTCCTCTCCGTGCGCTCCTGGTCCGGTCCGGCCGTGTTTCAAGCGATCTCATCCCTTCACGCTCCGGGTCTGGTCCCCGCGCTCTGGGTCCGCCCCCCCTGCGTGCTCCGTCCTGTCTCCGTGCGCCTTGTCCGGTCCCCTCCGTGCGCTCCTTGTCCGTTCCTTTCCGTGTTTAAAGCTATAGCTGCGTTTCCGTCACGTGCTCCAGGCCCGTGGGCTTTCATACAGATCCTTCGTACAGGCTAAACTGCGCCTCAAGAGATGCGGAGTCTCCAGAGCGCGTCTCTCTCCACTTTGACTCTCCCGCTCAGGCATATTACACAGGCTTTAGTCTCTGCGTTCGTAGACTGGTCGTAGAAAATCTTTAACACGACCATAGATCTGTCTACGAACTTACGAACGAGCTACGAGCGCTGTTTTTTCGTAACAACGCCTCAAGAATGACGTAAGAAATTAGAAAAAAATCGTTCGCAGAGAGGTCGTAGCAGGTCGTACGGGTCATTGTGACCGTAGCTTAAGGTAAAGGTGAGCGGACATTGTGCAATGTTTTCAGTGGTGGATTCAGTGGTGGGTGGACAACATAAAGGGTGGAGAAGAAGAATCCAGAAGTGCAGATGCCCCGTGTTTGTTTGCTCATTGTCAGCGTGAGAGATACTTGCACTCCTGGAGCGACCAGGATTTAAACAAGTTTAATTGTCTTGTGATCCTACGATTGTTGATCAGAAGCTGGTTGTGAGGTGTTAATCTCTTCTCGTTACCCCATGTACACTACTCGGTGCACGACACAGGACTGAGCTGAAACTCAGGCCCATCTACAAAAATTGAAGCACGAGTGAAAAATCGTCCCAAACTACATGTAAAGCACCAACGCAGAGAAAGCAAAATAAATACAAATAGAGACATTAATACAGTGAACCTTCGCTAAACTTGCACTAGAATTCTGCTCGAGTCACTCACATTCAACAGGCTGCCTGCGCTTATAGAGGCGACCTCAGAGAAACATCACTGCCACATTCAAGCCACATCCAATGGAGTTTATTTATATATCAGAACTTTGAGGATCTTAACGTTTGCAAGATGAATGCATGGAAAATATGAAAAGCTCTAGATGCTAAAGTCTGAGGTCTTCAGATTGTGGGGCGAGGATGGAAGAGTTTGTCAAAGCCACACATTTGCAGCAGCAGTTTAATCACATTTCACGCTCACAGAAGAGTAAATGATCTTTTGAAAGTTGTGATGAAACTGCAGAGGTTGAAGTCCAAAGACTCTGGGTTTTTGAGGATTTTCCGATTGATCTGTTTACTCTTAAAACAGGCCTGAGACACAAACCTGATCTGACCCAGTGGAACTGACAAGACCAGGTCACACACAGTAACTGTAAAATACATGGATCAGACCAGGAAATGGTGTTTAGAACGAGGCTTAATCTGTCTGAGGTGAAAAATACTAGACTGCACCACGGTTTGTATGTGTTTTAAGTTTAAAAAAGTGAGAATAGGTTTAACTAACATGTTTTAAAAATCTAAAACAGCAGGAGTTTGTCAGGAAAGGTGGGGAGACCCAGCGGCGAAGAGGCAGATTGGATTTGGGGCTAGACCCACTGACTCACAATGTTCTAATTAATTTATTCTTTTATTAACTTTTTATTGAAGGGCTGAGTTTGCTTGTTTCTCTCTGAAAATCTGGCAACACTGGTCAGACTTTGACAGCTGGATTTAGCTGTTGATAGTGAAGTGTGTTTACCTCAAAGACAATATGAAAATAAACAGTCTACAAGAATTGTGGTTAAATCAAAATTGTTATCTGGCTTAAAAAAAATCATGATTTTTTTTTTTTGCCAGATCGCCCTAGCAGTGGTTTTGAAAATCTGTTAAAAAAAAAAAAAAAAAAAAAAAAAAGAAGTTATATCATCACAGAGATTTAAGTTACTTGACTTATTGGCCTTTTGACTCTTTACATACTTTTGTGCACAACAACTTATCGGCTTCATACAAAAGACAAATAAAAAAATAAATATAGAAAACAAGCATTGCCATTTTTCCAGGTTTTGTCACAATAATTAATTAATTTATTTAAAGGTCAATGTGCAGTTACATTAAAAAGATGGCTGCACTAGATTTAGCAACATGCTACTTTCCATTTGTAGTCCAGTAGGTTCAGTAATCTTAATTAATGTTGATAAAAATAATGTTGCTTCACCAGCTTTTCAGGAGGAGTCCCGCAGGGCTCCATCCTTGGACCAACTCTCTTCTCCATTTATGTATGAATGATGTCCCACTGCCTCTTAGCAAAGGAACTGTCCACACATGACATCATTTTCTATTTTTTAAGTGAATTTGTTCTTAATGTTTGGCCTAGTACAATAAGGTCAAATAAGTAAATAAATATATTTCACTTTGTTACTATAGTTACGTTCTCTGCAGTCATTATAAAAACTCAATAGTCACCAACCACAAATCTAACTGTGTCTTTGCTTCTCTTTCAGTACGAGCTCATCGAAATCAAGGTAAACAATCATAACTTTTACATTTCATCCAAATATTGTCCTTGTTCTGTTTTGCTCTGGACTTACATGTGTTTTGTTATCTCTCTGGTTTGATTCAGAATCCGCAGCAAAACCGCGTGGCCCAGTGGTTAAACCGCAGGTCCGACGGGAGAATCCTGCAGCTTTCCTACGAGCTGGACCCACAGGCCAAAGAGGGATTTTACTCTGTGTCTGTGAACGTCCAGGGAGTCAGAGGACCCATCTCACACAGCTTTCAGGTCGAGAAATACGGTGAGAAAACTACAAACCAAACACTCATGAAGTCATAAAACTACAAACCAAACACTCATAAAGTCATAAAACTACAAACCAAACACTCATGAAGTCATAAAACTACAAACCAAACACTCATAAAGTCATAAAACTACAAACCAAACACACATGAAGTCATAAAACTACAAACCAAACACTCATGAAGTCATAAAACTACAAACCAAACACAAGTGAAGTCATAAAACTACAAACCAAACACTCATGAAGTCAGAAAACTACAAACCAAACACTCATGAAGTCAGAAAACTACAAACCAAACACACATGAAGTCATAAAACTACAAACCAAACACTCATGAAGTCATGAAACTACAAACCAAACACTCATGAAGTCATAAAACTACAAACTAAACACTCATGAAGTCATAAAACTACAAACTAAACACTCATGAAGTCATAAAACTACAAACCAAACACTCATAAAGTCAGAAAACTACAAACCAAACACTCATGAAGTCATAAAACTACAAACCAAACACTCATGAAGTCAGATCAAGTCGCAGTCCAAAGGCCAATTCATAGTTCTGCCGACGTCCGAAATTTGTCAGGTTGTAAGAACAAAATGACGTTGTTTTGTTCGGCCAGCCTCTGTTCTTCAGTTCGTGCGGGTTGTTCTTGTCACATCATCTGAGCAGAACTTTGTTCAGCAGAGATGTGCGGCAGCTCGACTCTGAGTGGCTGTTTTTTCCAAAGTGAGCAAGATTTCTCGTAGAATCCTCAGCTGAATCTTTTGACATTTCTGTGCTGCCCGCGTAATAGCAGCCGAACATGTCGCTCGTTTCCCCTCAGTCAGCACAAACAGCCGTCAACTGATAATGTCCCACCATTTGGCTGTTTATTTGTTGTAGAAACATTGAATAATTAACAAAATAACAAGCTACTGTCGAGGTCAAAACTCCTGCAGCTTCACACAGCAGGTTAAACACATTGGAGGATGAACAGACCTGATAGAGCGAGAGTTTCATCTGTTCTATACAGAGTGTGTGCCCAGCGCGTGTGTGTATCTGCAGCAGAAAATACAGAGAATCTCCCTTATATTAACAGAGCTGTCTGTGATACAAATCTACATAGAACAGCATGGAGCAGTTGGGGGCTCATGGGGGCGGGGTCTAGAGGTCTGAAGTCTGAATGTCAGAGCCAAAACCAACTTTGTTCTTGTTCTTACAGCCCGAGCGGGACGAAGTATGAATAGGCCTTAAAATGCCTCGTACTGAGACCGATCGTACTGAGACTGATCGTACTGAGGCTGTTCGTACTGAGACTGATCGTACTGGGACCGATCATACTGAGGCCGATCGTACTGAGACCGATCGTACTGAGACCGATCGTACTGAGACCGATCGTACTGAGACCGATCGTACTGAGACTGATCGTACTGAGACTGGTCGTACTGAGACTGGTCGTACTGAGACCGATCGTACTCTGAGATTGATCGTACTGAGGCTGATCGTACTGAGACTGATCGTACTGAGGCTGAACGTACTCTGAGACTGATCAGACTAAGACTGATCGTACTGAGACTGATCGTACTGAGACTGATCGTATTGAGACTGATCGTACTGAGACTGATCGTACTCTGAGACTGATCGTACTGAGACTGATCGTACTGAGGCTGAACGTACTCTGAGACTGATCGTACTGAGGCTGAACGTACTCTGAGACTGATTGTACTGAAGGGACTTAACTCTTTACCTGCTTCTGTTTTCAGTTCTTCCAAAGTTCTCTGCTGAAGTGGAGGCTCCGGATGAAGTCAGCGTGGCTCTGGAGAAACTCTCGCTCAAAGTGTGTGGAAAGTGAGTCAGATGCCCTCCCGTCCTGCTGTTTCTCTGATGAGTTTTATTGTATCTTCTGCAGTTTTACATTGTATGCTTTTCATCGGAAACATTCAAAAAATCTCACTATAAAAATTAAAAGTTTTGTTCCTGGGCAAATGACGTAAGGAGACATACTTAGTCCCATGTTGCTCTATAAGTTCTATAACTGTAGATGTGTGTTTGGATTATTACAGCTGGAGTGTGTGTGTTTCAGATACACCTAAAGAGAGAAAGAGAGACAGAGAGAGAGAGAGAGAAAGATGGAGAGGGAGGAAAGAAAGAGGGAGAGGGAGGAAAGAAAGAGGGAGAGGGAGGAAAGGGAGAGGAGAGAAAGAGGGAGAGAGACAGGAGAGAAAGAGAGAGAGGGAAAAGAGAGAGGAGAAAGACAGGAGAGAGAAAGAGAGACAAGAGAGAGGGACAGGAGAGAGAGAGAAAGAAAGAAAGGAAAGAGGGAGAGAGAAAGAAAGGAAAGAGAGATATTAGAGAGAGAGATTAGAGAAAGACACAGGAGGATGAGAAAGGAGAGAGAGGGAGAGGGAGGGAAAGAGGAGAAAAAGAGAGAGAGAGAGACAGAAGAGCGAGAGGGTACGGAGAGAGAGAGAGACAGGAGAGAGGAGAGAAAGAGAGGAAAAGAGAGAGGCATAGAGGAGAATGAGAAAGGAAGGAGAGAGAGGAGAGAAAGAGGAGGAAAGAGAGACAGGAGAGAGAGACTGTGTGTGTTTGCAGATAGACGTGTTTGGATTATTACAGCTGGATTGTGTGTGTTTCAGATACACCTAAAGAGAGAAAGAGAGAGGGAAAGAGGAGAGAGAGGGAGAATGAGAGAGAGAGGAAAGAAAGAGAGAGGAGAGAAAGATGGAGAGGGAGGAAAAGGAGAGGAGAGAAAGAGGAGAGAGAGGGAAAGAGACAAGAGAGAGGAGAAAGACAGGAGAGAGAGGAGAGAAAGAGAGGGAAAGAGAAGAAAGAGAGAGGGAAAGAGAAGAAAGAAAAGAAATATATATATAGAGAGAGAGAAAGACACAGGAGAATGAAAAAGGAGAGGGAGAGAAAGAGGAGATAAAGAGAGAGAGAGAGACAGGAGAGAAAGAGAGAGCGAGAGGAAAGAGAGAGAGACAGGAGAAAGAGAGAGGGAAAGAGGAGCGAGAGAGAGAGAGAAAGAGAGGAAAGGAGAGAGGGATAGAGGAGAATGAGAAAGGAGAGAGAGGGAGAGGGAGGGAAAGAGGAGAAAAAGAGAGAGGGAGAGACATAAGAGCGAGAGGGTAGGGAGAGAGAGAGAGACAGGAGAGAAAGAGAGGGGGAAGAGGAGCGAGAGAGAGAGAGAAAGAGAGGAAAAGAGAGGAAGAGAGAGGAGAGAAAGAGGGGGAGAGAGAGACAGGAGAGAGAGATTGTGTGTTTCAGATACATCTAAAGAGAGACAGGAGAGAGGGAGAGAGAGGAAAGAAAGAGAGAGAGAGAGAGAGAGAGAGGAAAGAAAGAGAGAGAGGAGAGAAAGATGGAGAGGGAGGAAAAGGAGAGGAGAGAAAGAGGGGGAGAGAGAGGAGATTGAGAAAGGAGAGAAAGAAAGAGAGAGAGGGAAAGAGACAAGAGAGAGAGGAGAAAGACAGGAGAGAGAGAGAGAGAGGGGGAAAGAGGAGAAAGAGAGAGGGAAAGAGAGAGAGAGAAGGGAAAGAGAGGGAGAGAGAGAAAGAAAGGAAAGAGAGAGAGAGGGGGGAGACACAGGAGAATGAGAAAGGAGAGAGAGGGAGAGGGAGGGAAAAAGGAGAAAAAGAGAGGGAGAGACAGAAGAGCGAGAGGGTACGGAGAGAGAGAGAGACAGGAGAGAGGAGAGAAAGAGACACATGAGAACGAGAAAGGAGAGGGGGGAGAGAGAGAGGAAAGAGAGACAGGAGAAAGAGAGAGAGGGAAAGAGGAGAGAGACAGAGGAGAGAGAGAGGGGTAAAGGAGAATGAGAAAGGAAAGAGAGAGGGAGAGAGAGGAGAGAAAGAGAGGGGAGAGAGAGAGACACGGAGGATGAGAAAGAAGAAAGAAAAAGAGAGAGGAGAGAGAGACTGTGTGTGTTTCAGATAGTCGTGTTTGTATATTTTATTGTTGGATTGTGTGTGTTTCAGATAGTCGTGTTTGTATATTTTATTGTTGGATTGTGTGTGTTTGCAGATAGTCGTGTTTGTATATTTTATTGTTGGATTGTGTGTGTTTCAGATAGTCGTGTTTGTATATTTTATTGTTGGATTGTGTGTGTTTCAGATAGTCGTGTTTGTATATTTTATTGTTGGATTGTGTGTGTTTGCAGATAGTCGTGTTTGTATATTTTATTGTTGGATTGTGTGTGTTTCAGATAGTCGTGTTTGTATATTTTATTGTTGGATTGTGTGTGTTTCAGATAGTCGTGTTTGTATATTTTATTGTTGGATTGTGTGTGTTTGCAGATAGTCGTGTTTGTATATTTTATTGTTGGATTGTGTGTGTTGCAGATAGTCGTGTTTGTATATTTTATTGTTGGATTGTGTGTGTTGCAGATACACCTTCGGTCAGTCTGTTCCGGGGAAAGTGGAGCTCTCCGTCTGCAGATACCCGGGTACAGGTGGATATTGGATCCTCGACCCCTACACAGAGACTCGCTTGTGCGTCACAGAGGAAGAGCAGGTAACACACAGGAGTCGATCTGTCGCCCCTCACCTCTCTCTTCCTCTCTTCTCTCTCTCTGTTTCTCCTCTCTCTCCTGTCTCTTCTCTCTTTCTCCCTCTCTCCTCTCTCTTCTCTCTCTTCTTTCACATTATATTTCTAACTCATTGTAACAGCGTTGTTTCTTCCGTGTTTGTCAGACGTCCAAAGATGGCTGCGCTTCCTTCTCCGTCCAAACAGCTCAGTTCCTTCACTTCTCTCGGATGGAAGATGAATATTTCATCAGAGCCACACTGACCGAGGAGGGAACAGGTTTGTGAAAACACTTTAACTGTTAATAAACTTCTTCAAACAAATAAATTGAATGTTTTTTATGAGTGTAGAAAGTGCGAGATATCATGTTCTTAACAAACTTTTTTTTTATCTTATGTGATTGTTGATCTAATTTTACAACCGACAGAGACATTTTAGTCGTTTCTGGCAGTTTAAGTCATAAAAATATAGTCAAGCTAATAACTAGCATGATTGACTCGATTTCGGCAACTTATAGGGCTTTTCCATTAGTACCTGCTTGGCCCATACTGGACTCTACTGGACTCTACGCGCTTGTACCCGGCTTAGCCTCGCTCAGAGTGAGAGCATTTCCATTACAAGAGAGGCCGAGTGGGCTGTTGAGCGGTTGCTAATGTCACTCCCCAAATAGGGACGTGTTCTTGTCTCTTGTCTCTGCGTGTAGAAGGTGCGCGCCCAGATGCAAGCTCATAGAAAACAGCAGAGCGTTTCAAAGCTTTAATTATGAAGATGTAACTTTTATAATCAGACCGTTTGCTCTCCAGCGTTTCATAAGGGCAATATAAACAAATATCCACCACTGCATTGGCCGAGTGAAGCTTTTCATGTGAACACGTTCACTGAGTCACCTCTTCTTCACATCCGCCCGACACGTCTGTCTAAAGTCCCGCTCACACAAACTCATGTGTGAGATCGATAATGAGACAAATAATACACAAAAACACATGATCAGGAGAAGGACGGGGATGATTCAGGTTGAATTAATTATGATCACACGACCGTATATCACAGTTTTCTCGCGTTATTTACAAAAATAACAAAGTTATAATTCTTAGATGAAAGCAAATACAGAAAGTAACACCACAGCTCACATTACTGCAGGAAATGGTCTATATTCATCTAATATTTGGTTATACCGCTAAATGAGCAGAGACAGACCTTTCAGAGCCAGATTTACTCAAATAGATGCACTTTTTGTTACATTTTGCTCTCGGCATTTGGAACGAAATGCCCAGCCCTCCTCTCTCGTCTTCTAAAGTGAAAGTCCACATTGTCTTTGCTCCGACACTTGGTCTGTCACTCACTCTGGTCCCGTTAATGTGAGAGAAGTTTTGAAAGATTGAATAGGGCACCAAAATGGCTAGCAGCGGCCCTGCTCCAGCAGCATGTTTGTTTTGGATGCAGCTGTACCAGCTGTTAGTCGAGAAGCTGGGTGTCTTGTTTGCTTCTGACGTAACGTATTTCTGTCCCACAGCGCCTCTACAGGCGAGGAGCAGACATGTCTCTACTGCGCTGGTTCGATTGGTAAAAAGTGTATTGTGAACTTTGGTTCCGAGCCGAGTTGTATTGTGAATGCAGCCTAAGTCACTTCACTTGAAGCACTTCAAACTACTGTATTATGAGTGATTGGTGATTACCATGGTAACAGTGAGGGGAGGAGCTTGAGAAAGTAAGCTTTCCATCAACAACAAACAAACTGCTGCTGTCAAAAATGACAATTTGCATCATTTACATTCTGTCCCACATCATTTATATAAAGAGTGAACAGACGTAGGCCTAGAATAGACCCTTGTGGAACACCTCGAATGACAGGATGCTCATGAACACTGGTCATGACATTTAACCCTGTGAGATCGGTCACAAAGATAATATGAACTGCTTGTTCTGAATGTCCAATAGTCACAAGTCTTTGCTTTAGTATTTGGTGATCTGCTGAGTCAAACGCCTTAGATAGATCAATGAAGATAGAAGCACAATTTAGTTTTCTATCAAGTGAAGAACAAATGTAAATAAATAGCATGCGTATAATCTCTAAATTTATATTTGTGAATAATTCAAATGGCTGTTTTCTGCAATAAAATTAGAGGCTTTATGTTGGTTTCTAATGTGTTACTCCACACTTGAACCATGGAGCTATAGAGAGACTTTCAGTCAACGTCCTTTTCCGCCCTACTGCGCATGCGTTATGCAGAAAGAGCTCCTTTCCATCTGCTTAGCTGGGGAAGCTTCTTTGAATTAAACAACGAAACAGGACGAGAGCAGCTGTTTGGATCAGGTCTGAACCGGTCTGACAGACGTCTGTCTCCTGAAGCTTGAGACTGTGTTTTTCTAACTGTTTTTTCACCAGAATGTAACTTTTAAGGGTCGTAGGATCGAGTTTCAGTCACAGATGTCGATTTAGCAGCAGAACTTTTGTTTTCTCACAGATAAACTCTTGTATTTAGTTGACAACGGAACTTTTTCTACTTGTTTCCACTGTTTGTGTCGATGAAAGGCGACTCTTTAGGCAGGCAGAAAGCGAGCACATTGCCCGTGTTGAGAAACAAAAAATCACTCTATATTTAACATTTCCATAATTGGACAGGATCAACATATTTAGAAATATTCAAAATAAAAAGGTTTAACTTTTTTTTTTTTTTTCATTACGCTCTATGAGAAAAATGCTTTCTGGGCCACCAAGGATTTTTTTGGCTGCAGGACCAATGGAGGGAGATTGGGGCGGGGCAGGAAAAGAAACGCAGCGAAGCCTCGAAATGGCAGCTGCTGATGCTCGATGTTGTTTCAGATCTGACGCAGACGGTGGAGAAGAGGGTGAAGCTCTCGTATCAGATCGGGAAAGTGGAGTTTGTGGATCCTCCTAAAATGTTTAACACAGGAGACGTGCTCGACCTCCAGGTACTGAACTTTTCCTCCGTCTGTGAAGAAAGAATCAGTGTTAAAGATTGTGTTGTTGTTGTTGTTGTTGTTGTTGTTGTGCAGGTGAAAGCGGTGCACTATAACGACACTCCGGTCTCTCACGCTGACATTTATCTGCGGACCGACTACGAACGGCTCCCGACGCTGCAGACCGACGAGAACGGCCTCGTCACGTTCAAGTTCAACACCAGCGGATACCCAGACACGATTTATCTGAGAGTGAGTCAGAACTGGTTCAGACCTGGTTCAGACCTGGTTCAGACCTGTACTACGAACGTTGCTGAACTTATCCTGGATAAGTTTCTCTTACCCAGGTTGACTAACCCAGAGATGAGCCTCTCTGGATAAACTGTCCAACGAAACCAGTTCAGAACTGGATCTGTTAGCCCTGGGGTCTCATTTATAAAAGAGTGCGTAAAAATCTACTTGGAAAAGCTACTACGAAAAAAACTGAGATTTGTCCTGAGTGAAAAATGATCCAGATTTATAAAACCTTTCGTAAGCGCTCTTTTCCTACTGAGCAGCAGAAATCTGCGGCCAGGATCCCGCCTCTGGCCACGCCCCCTTCACACTTCCGTCTCACCATAAACGGATACGCAAATGAGCGATTTAAATAAACATGAGCTGATAATGAGTGAGTTTGACTGACAGAGGGAGGAGCAGAGGAGACACGCTGCAGCTGAACACATCGCACAGACTTGGGGAAGTTGATTCAAGAGTGATCTTTGCTTCTCTGAGACACTTTTACACACTGACATTGAAAACACACTGTTATTTTAAACACGTTGGTTGTCTACTTTATCAGAACCACCGCTTTGGTGCAGATGTAAAGATCGTTAAACGGACATGAAAGGGGGAAAAGTCATCGCTTTGTAAAGCCTGTAGCCACATGCACGCGGGGGTTTGTGTGTAAGGATGTGTCTGCGCTGTGGCCCGGGGTTTGGGAAGAAGCAGCGACATGAGGAAAAGACGGTAGGACGCGGGCTCGTGCGTGTGACGCGCGTGCTCCCTAAACGCGGGTCTAGTGAACGTTTACTATAGAGACTAGATACGACTGCTGCGGGGATCATACAGCGTGAAGCGCACGTGCACGTAAGAGCGTGCACAAGAGCCCACATAAGCTTTATGAGCGCTTTGAAAAAATGCTTGTTTTTTTGTTTGTTTTAAATAAAGTCATATTTGCCCATTTCAAATGTTCCTCAAACATGCTGTCCTCTCCTCTCACGTGTCTCCTGCCTCTGAGCCGTGTTCAAGTGAAGTCTGTCTCACATACGCAACGTCCAAAATGTGCGGAGAGATACGTAATGTTTCACGTTCAAGATGGTTTTATAAATCTCAAGTTTTACGTAAAAGACTGCTCCGTACTTTTCGAGGCTCATTTTGTGCGTAAGTAGGCTTTATAAATGAGACCCCTGGATTTTCTCAATGAAGCCGTGTCACAGAGCAGGGGGCGGAGTCACAGAGCAGAGGGCGGGGTTAGCGCAAACTGACCAATCAGAACAACCTAGCTGTGGAAAAGTCAATCATGAAGCGAAATATATTCTCAGAGTTATGAGCAAAAACGGCTGATGAACAAACACTTCAGCAGATCTGCGCGAATCACCGCGGCAGAGCGCATTTCCACACAAAACTTGACAGAAGATTCAGACACAAGTTTGTCTTTGTGGACCAAAACAGTGGCCAGAACGCGCTTCATGTGTTTGTGTGAGAGCGTCCTTCATGTGTGTGTAAGAGCGCGCTGAGAGGTGAAGTAGATATAGGTTAAAAAAAAAATCAAGAGAGAGGTTTCCTGAGCAAGACTCGAACGTGGGTACTGTACTGTCGCTGAATGTCAGGACACTTACTAACGTCATGCTAACATTCAGGAGCTAACTGTACATGGATCTGGAGTCGCTTGTCATTCGTTAAATTGAGTTTTTAAAGAGAGTTTTGCGGGTTTTTTTAAATGAAAATGCACCTGCGTAGCTTGAAAAGCCTGAGACTGGGCACCACTCAGGCACCAGTTCGCGCGCGCAGCCATCTTTGTTTACTAACAGTAAATGGGTCTATAGGCCAATCTAACTATCTAATTTTCTCGGGCTGAAAATGATCCCAGCGCGCCGCTGGTGACCACAAGTCTAATGACAGCCTCTGACAGACAAGAGATGCTGCATGAGCGCTTATATTCACACAAACAGATGAAAGAAAGCGAGAGAAGAGTGTGAAAGACGCTGCATAACCGAATAAATGCGCACACTCAGACATAGAGAAGCCTGTTCATGAAAGTAGGAAAAATTGGCCTGGGTGCTCAGACATTCCAGTGGGTGCTTGAGCCCCGCAGCACCCATGGTTCGGCGCCTATGGTTATCATGAAATTTCGTGATACAGCTGGAAAAAAAAAAAAAGTTAAAATTGGCAGTACTGAGCTTCCGTAATTACGTGTGCATCGCATTGATATAAAAGAATACGCCGTGACTTCATTTCTTAATTTCTCCGCTGAACGCCTAAATTCTCGTCTCTGATTGGCCAGATCCTTGTCTTTTTGACTTATTCAGAAACATATCCTGGTCCGGAGCAGGTTATGAGTTTGTTGCATGTTTCCACAGAGATCTACCTCGATAGGAAGTGGACCAGACCAGGTTTAACCCAGAACTGACCTCGCTAAACCCCAAATCTAGCTTCGCAGTACAGGGCTCTGGTTCAGTCCTGGTTTAGTCTTGTTTAGTCCTGCTTTTGTCCTGGTTTGACCCGGTGCCTTTACTACATTTCTCACCGACACCCCGCTCTCTCTTTCTCTCTCTGTCTCTCTCTCCCCCCCATCTCTCTCTCAGGTGAGTCTGTACTCTGAGTACAAGTCCACTTACCAGACTCCTCACTTCGCTGATGCGACTCTGCATCTGAAAAAACTCAAACCTTCTTCGCTGCACACGAGGACCACCAGCGCAGTGGAGATCCAGCCGAAGGAGCAGCTGCTGGTGTGTGGGGCCAAAGAGAGCTTCGACATCAGCTACACCTTTGTGGATGATACTAAGGGCGCCTACAGCCTCATCTACATGGTGAGCAACAGCAACATCTTATATGTTTCAGTTCAGCTGGTGTTGAGTGTTAAAGCAATCCTGCAGGAACATGTGACCGAAGAGTTAAGTGTGATGACCAGTGTTCAGACGAGCATCCTGTCATTTGAGGTGTTCCACAAGGGTCTATTCTAGGCCCACTTTTGTTCACTTTTTATATAAATGATGTGGGACAGAATGTAAATGATGCAAATTGTCATTTTTATGCCGATGACACGATCATTTATTCTTTTGTATTTTCACTCACTGATGCCACTGTCAATTTGCAAAATGCATTTAACGTTGTGTGCCACAGTTTTTCTGAATTAAAGCTCTCTCTTAACGCCAACAAAACAAAATTGATGCTGTTTAGTAGAAGCAGAGCTATACAGAATGTTCCCACAGTTTTTACACCTGCCAGCTCAGTCATTGAAGTTGTGAATACTTTTAAATACTTGGGTGTCATAATTGATGATTAATTGTCTTTTATACCAAAGATTGACGCTCTTGAAATTAGGTTTTTATTTCAGAAACAAGCTGTCATTTTCTTTCAATTCCAGAAAGAGACTTGTTGCTGCGACATTCCTTTTTGTGTTGGACTATGGAGACCTTTTGTATAGGCTCCAGCCAAGCCCTACGTTCACTGGATTCAGTGTTTCGTGTCTCTTTGCACTTTATAACCAGGGCTCTAGTTCGTTTAGTCGATTAATCGGTTGATGGAGTCTTGGTCAACCAAAATTGTATTAGTCGAGTAATATTTGTATTTAGATTATAATGAATTTGTATTTAACAGTAACATAATCATTGGTCTGAACTGCCTTTTTTATATAAACCCACTGTTTCCTCTTCATTTACTGTTTAAACTATAGCTTTTCTATAAACTACAGAATATTTTAGTCTTTTTGAGTATGATTTCTTGCAGAATTGTCAAAATACTAAAGTTTCAAACCTGATTTCGATACAAAGGAATAAACTTGATTCTCGATAGAATTAGAATGCCTTTCAAGAAAGTCAGATGTTTATACAATGGCCTGACGTTTTCAACACAAATCCAAGTTTAAGATCAAACATTTTAGTTTCAAACCAGTTTTGATAAAACTCTCTCTCTCTCTCTCTCTCTCTCTCTCTATATATATATATATATATATATATATATATATATATATATTTATATTTATATATATATTTTTTTTGTTACTTTTTTTTCTTTGCTGAAAATATCAGATTTTGTTCAAATGTTTGTCCTGTGAGTATCTAATTTCAACACCAGTTTTAGTTTTGATTTACAATATTTTGGACAACTCTACTTTTAGCCTTTGCCACGCCCCCTTTTAGTCGATTAGTCGGTCGATGGGACATGTTTTTAGTCGATCAAGAGTTTATTTGGTCGATTACAGCCCTATTTTTTAGGGATGCACTGATCCAGCTTTTTCTGTTCCGACATCGATCCCGATATTTGGCTTTAACTATCTGCCGATACCCGATATCAACCGATACCAGTGAAAGGACTGAAATTGCTTCTTTTTCTTATAAAACTTAATACATTTGGTCATACTGGGTTATGTAACTGTTGTTTATAGTACAAGTCACAACTTAACAACTTAATCTGAATAAAAAGCCCAATATTATGAATTGCTATGGATCAACACCAGCCTGTAAATTAGTCTCATTATGTCCAATTAAAGGCACAGCCACGATATCGGCTGAACCGATATCATGGAGCCGATACCCGATCCAGCAAAATGTCCTGGATCGGCACCGATATCTGATCCAGGTATCGGATCGGTGCATCCCTACTATTTATAACAAACTGTGGTGCATGGACCCATCACTGGGATCTGTACTCTCATGTTGGACGTCCTGCTTTAGCCTCGCGGCGGCTCACACACAGGGACAGGTTTATATACAAAGGACTTGTTGTTAGTCTACTTCCTTCAGACCTAAGTGTGTATCTTCAGCCTGGTGGACATCATCAGTTGCGTTTTCAGGATGTTTACACACTCATTGTTCCCAATGTCAGAACAGAAAAGGGAAATCTTAGTTACCTAATGTAACTGTAGTTCTATGAGTATGTGCGTAGCCTCTACGGGCTTCGCTATTGGCTAACACTCGAGGCAGCGCCTCGCACCTGAAGATCAAACAATGTACCGCTCCAATCATGGGAGAGTGGTTCCCGCCACTGGCCGTATATAAGGCCCTGTCCACTATCGCTCGCCCTTCTTGAACTCTAGCACAGTGGAAGACATGCCTGCTGGGCCTGCAGGTAGAGGGCTACACACATACTCATAGAACTACAGTTACATTAGGTAACTAAGATTTCTATGTCGTATGTGCTACGCCCTCTACGGGCTTCGCTATTGGCATACCCTACGCGAAGGCCGTAGGATCAATGTACTCCCAGCAGGCATGCATGATTGGAGCGCACCCGCAAACCTACTTCGTACCAAGTACAGAGAGGCAGCGGGCGAGGTTGAGACCGGATGGAGAGAAGGCACATAGTCCTGCCCGGACCTGCCACAACCACCCGCATGAAAAAGAAACAAAGGTGATGAAAGGCCGCCTCTCCCAAGAGCGCCAAGCCACCACAAGGGAAGCACCCAAAGAGTGCTTAAGCATGGATGAACTGGCCACCTCTCCCAAGAGTGCCAGGCACAAGAGCAGAGTCTCCAGAAGGAGTATGACGAAGGTGAACAGGTAGCCTCTCCCAAGAGCACCAAGAACACCCAGGCAAAGCCCCCAAAAAGGAGGATGCTAAGAACTGGGGGCAATGCGCAGGCTGCCTCTCCCAAGAGCGCCTGAGGCACATCACCGACAAAGAAGTCCCTAAGCCGTCACCTTATGTCGACTCATGCGGCCCGCGAGAGAGGACCGAATGAGCCACCGACTGAGCTGTCACATCCAACAGATATGATTGGACAAATGTCGATGAGGAGGACCAGGAGGCGGCTAAACAGATCTCCTCGAGGGACACCCCTCTAAGCATAGCAGTAGAGGTGGCCACACCCCGAGTGGAATGGGCTCTGATGAGTGCAGGAGGAGGGCGCCCCCGTGCCTCGTAAGCCATGTGAATCGCCTGGCACACCCAGTGGGCTAAGCGTTGAGAAGAGAGAGCTGCACCCCGATCCTTCGCACCAAAACCCACAAAAAGCTGGTCAGAACGTCTGAAACGGCCGTGCAGTGCAGGTAGCGGCGTAACGCCCTGACCGGACATGACAGGTGGCTCCGTTCCTCTCTGCTGATGCATGTGGGGGAGGGCAAAGCGGTCTCAAGCGGATGACCCTGGACCTGAAGGAGGAAGTTATGACCTTAGGCTGAAAGGCCTGGTTCGGCCATAACTCCACCAAGCCTCCATCACTGCTAAAGGACAAGCAAGAGGGGTGGATGGAGAGGGCGCATAATTCCCCCGCCCTCTTGGCAGAGGCGAGCGCCAAAAGCAATACTGTCTTAACGATAAGCAGCTGAGCTCAGCGCGATCCAGGGGCTCGAATGGCGGGCCCGAGAGACCCTCCAAAACCACCTGGAGATCCCAAGCTGCGGCGGAGCGCCTGAGGGGTGGATTCAGTCTGAGCGCACCCCTTAAGAAGCGCTTGACAAGAGGATGGTTACGGGCCGAGAAACCACCAAAACCCGTGTGGCCCGAAGCGATGGCCGAGGCAAAGACGCCCAGGGTCGAAGCCGAGCGGCCTTTGGCCAGGAGACTCTGAAGAAAGCCAAGACCTCCTGAATGGGGCACGAGAGGGGGATCCACTGACCTCTCCGCGCACCATGTGGCAAACAACTGCCATCGTAGTCTGTACGCCCTAACCGTTGAAGGCGCACGTGCTCCCTGAATGGTCGAGACTACAGCGGAAGGGAGGCCTAAGTCTAACAACCTTCCCCTCTCAGCTTCCAAACCAAGAGTCTGTGGCCTAGGATTGGGCGCGAGTAAAGGGCTCCCTGGGCCTGAGTCAGCGTCTGGGGCGAGTCCGGGAGGGGCCAAGGTGTCCCCTGCGCCATGGACACCAAAGTCTGGGTACCACCTGGCACTTGGACTGTCCGGGGCCACAACCAGGATTTGTAGTCTGTCTCTCCTGACTCTGTGAAGCAGCGGAGGCAGAAGCCGGAGGGGGGGGAAGGCATAAAGGAGTCCCCCCGGCCAACGTCGGTGCGCCAACGCGTCGACGCCCAGAGGAGGCTCGTCCCCTGGTCTGAGTGAGAACCACAGGGGGCACAGAGCGTTTTCTGGCACACTGGCGAACAGGTCGGCCACCGGGTGGCCGAACTGCTGCAAACCTGCGCCGCCACCCAGGGGGCTAGGCTCCATTCGTCGCGGGCTGCTCCGCCCCTGGACATTCTGTCCGCGCCTACGTTGAGAACGCCGGGGATGTGCCGGGCCTCAAGGAAAGGAGGTGGGTGGTTGGCCACACCAGGAGTGATCTTCCCGCTGCCCTCCTGTGAGCGGACGTGGGAGATCTGGTTCCCCCCCTGTCTGTTCAGTAAGCCACCACAAGTCGTGTTGTCCTGACCGGACCTAAAACGTGGTGTCCCTGTACGTTTCCGGTCGCGAAGTGCAGGAGTGGACATTCTTCACTGCCTCCAATCTCCAGGACATGTGAATGATGCCTGGGCGTCGGAGACCATGTGCCTGCTCGTTCGAGTCACTTGGCCCAAGACCCCCCCAACCAAGTCAGGGAAGGTGTCATCTGTGAACACCTCCGTGTAATGGGGGTACACATATCCCAGCCGCACGCTCTGGCTCAGAAGGATTCGGTCGGTCCAGAATCCTGAAGTATCCTTTCCGTGCGGTGTCATTGGGGAGCCTGCAGGCATTTCCTCCATGTCGCGCACTTATGGGTGAGATCTGAGACGGGAGTACCACAGTGGAGGCGTCTCATATGCAGGAAGGCCCAGCTGAACATAGCTGGTGGTGCCGCTGCATAATCCCAAGAAGTGGATTGGAATCTGGATAGACTGGACGTGTCGTGCTTTTGCAGAACAGGTCCGTTGACCCTGTTGGTAGGAGACTGACCGATCTCCGCTGGAGATTAGTAGACGCCAGCGCATTCAGTGATTCCCAAGTTGGAGGCCCAGCATAACACATGACGCTTGTGCTGGGTCGCAAGAGTCTTTGCCTCTGTTGACGCACAAAGGCCCAGTATTTGAGATTGTGCTTCCAACATCCTTACCGTTTGGTTGTGAGCTGGAGCGTCCTGTTGCGGAGTGAGGCCGAGATGAGCCAATCGTTCTGATGGTAAAGTCAGAATCTGCTGAGTTCCCTGATAAGCACGCAGCGGCGGTCCGAAGCGCCGCTCCACGCCACTTGAGAAATCGGTTTGCGGGGCACGAGATTAATCAATACTCGAGGTGTCGGCAGTATTGCCGTAGCATTTTCCGGGTACAGAGAATCTGAG
>CM076415.1:4590531-4728330 GCA_038363315.1 Mugilogobius chulae | reverse complement strand
GGAAAGCATCTACATTGGTGTGAACAAGTGGAGACGAGTGTACAGAAGCGTGTCTGGGGCGGAGCGCACGTTCGCCCCCTTCCGTAGGGACAGAGCGGGAGAGAAACGGCGCCTTGTTACCAGAGCGGCAGCGGTGGGACAACTGTTCTTACTCAATATAGTTGTCTGGGCCGCTGGAAGCCCCGCCCCACAGCAGCGGCAGTTGTGGAACTGTCCTCAACCACGTCCGCTTCATGGGAGAGGTGGGGGGTGAGGGGGGAGTTGCCGACAACGTTAACCCTTTCTGTGACTTACTCAGCTGCGCCGCGGCATGAGAAGAGTGTGTCGTGGAGTCAGCCTCGAAGCGAGACCAGTATGAAGATAGAAGTCAAAGTCGCTACCAGTGCGTTTCTGCTTGTCTGGGCCGCTGGAAGCCCCGCCCCCACAGCAGCGGCAGTTGTGGAACTGTCCTCAACCACGTCCGCTTCATGGGAGAGCGGGGAGTGAGGGGGAAGTTGTCGTTAACTTTGACCCTTCTGTGACTTACTCAA
Source organism: Mugilogobius chulae (assembly GCA_038363315.1). Taxonomy (NCBI): domain Eukaryota; kingdom Metazoa; phylum Chordata; class Actinopteri; order Gobiiformes; family Gobiidae; genus Mugilogobius; species Mugilogobius chulae. The sequence continues at coordinate 4,727,800 of CM076415.1, read as the reverse complement.
TTGCGCCGTGGCATGTGATGAGTGTGTCAGAGCAGTTGTGGAGCTAGCCTCCAAGCGAGCGCCAGCATAATTAGACAAGTCAGAAGACGCTACCAGTGCGTTTCTGCTTGCATGTAAAGAAGTTGGCTCTTCAGTGATGTAACAGGCCGTAGCACGGCCTTTATTAGCATGAAAAGCCCCGCCCCGCCCTCTGCGAGCTCCGGAAGAAGCACGCCGGTCTGGTCTAGCGCTCTTGTCTCTTCCTCGTCTGGGCTCAGGAGCCGCCGGGATCCGGGGAGCAGAGGCGCGCCGCAGCCGCGCGTCTCGGGGGAGAGCGGCTTCTTCTCCTTTTGTCCTGACGGTGAGGAGTGCGCTGAGGGAGCTGGGGACGCAGATGAGGAGCCAGCTGAGCAGAAGCCTTGGTAGCGGAATCCAGACGATCGACGAAGCTCAGGAAGTCTGGACCGAAGAGAGAGGCAGTGGACAGTGGAAGGTTGAGCAGCTGCTTTTTCTCCTGGTCTTTGAGGGAAGACAGACCCAGCCAGAGGTGTCTGCAGCCCACCTGTGCCGCGCACATAGACCGACCTCCGTCTATGGCGAGAGCCTGTGACATGCGAAGGAAGTCGCCAGAGTGGTCCGCAGTTCACCTAGGTCAAGGCGGCTCGGCTCGGAATCCCCTTCCAGTAGCTTGGACATGGATCCTGCGAGGAAGGCCAAGTTGCTAGCTAAAGCCACGACCTGTGTGGCATTAGCATAGCAGCGGTCAAACAACGCCGCCGTCAGCCGGTCCTTCTCGGATGGGAGCTGAGGCTTACTGCCGGGCCAGAGGGAGGAAGAAGGAAGCAGAGACATCTGACCCCGTCCTCGATGGGTGGGACCCCCGAATCACTGCACCAGTCCTGCACGCAGCAATACGGCCGGTATGCTTTAGCAGGATGTTTGGCGCTTAACGGTTGTCCCCATTCGCGCTGAGCATAGTGCACAATGGGCGGCATCGGGGGGCACAGCACCTTGGGCCGAGCCCGGGGACGCGGACGGGACCCGAGCCCGTCCGTGAAGTCCACCGGGGGAGCAGCAGGCTGCGGCGGGAAAGAGATGTTCATACGCTCTGCGCCGCGACGAAGAGTGTGGGGAGCTGGTCCACCGGGTAGCGGTCAGCCGGAGGAGCCACGTCGGAGAAGAGGGATGCCGCATCTTCCTCGTAGACTCGACGATCATCTTCCTCGTCGTAGTCTGCCCAGTCCTTCTTCCTGGGGTGAACAGGCCGGGGGGAAGGAGCTGCTGGAGTTTGTCCGGCGGTGCTGCGGGCGGCACGGACCAGGGATGCCGCCTCGCCCTCGGACATCTCCGGGTCCAGACCGAGATGCTCCGGGATATGGGCCCATGAAGCCACGGCGCCGCTCTCGCTCCACCCTGGGGAGTGAGAGGCAGGCAGGGCAGTCCTTCTCCTCAGCGGTGTGCTGCCAACCGAGGCAGAGGAAGCAGAAGTCGTGTCGGTCCTCGGGGAGAAGGGACGTCTCACATCTGCCGCACCTACGACGCTCGACACCGGAGGGTGACAACATCTTCGAGCTGGTGAGTACGGCGAATCCAAATCTTGATTGTAGAGAAGTTAAAACGTTCTGAAGAACGTGCTCAGAGATCTTCAAGTGCTGAGTGAAAAGAAGGGCGAGCGATAGTGGACAGGGCCTTATATACGGCCAGTGGCGGGAACCACTCTCCCATGATTGGAGCGGTACATTGTTTGATCCTCAGGTGCGAGGCGCTGCCTCGAGTGTTAGCCAATAGCGAAGCCCGTAGAGGGCGTAGCACATACGACATAGAACATGTCTTTTCAGTATGGTGCTCCCACAGATTAGAATTCTTTACAGAGAGTTTTTAAACTCCAAACTCTTGTCTCTGTGGCTCGTTTTGACTCTTCTGAAAGACCTGGAAATGCATCATTAACCTGTAACTGTTTTTAACTATGTTTGTTTAAAATGAAAGTTTTGGGTTGTGTTATTGGAGTATCTTGGCCAGAGCTCACTCTCCAAATCTCAATGGGACTTTCCTGGTTAAATAAAGGTTAAATAAAAATAAAATAAAGTTCTATTCCATCCCCATAGTCCTGTTTTACCATTTTGTTAGGGTTAGAAAAGGCTGATTCATTCTGTCCCTTTTTGTTTCAACAAAATTAACCCAGGAATGACTGAAATATGAACTTTTTTAGACGTATTATTAACTCTTTCAGCACCAGCCCTGATCTCCCCCCTGCCAGGCAATGGCATAGCTAGGTGGGGCCTTCATTAACCCTTGGCCACCCCACTGGCCACCCCTCAGATGCTTTCTTTCAGTCGCATTTTCCCCGATCCGGGACAAAAGTAACTCCATTGAAGTGTTTAAACTCAAATAATGAAAAAGTCCGATCATATTTTCCAGTCCACCCACTGTTTTTCACAACCTGTAGGAGAGAACTGCTGCGCCACCTAGACACACACAAGAACTACAACTACTACAATGAAATAATGTCTTTAGGATAAAACAGGAGGTTTACATGATTAAAACAATGAGGACGAGAAACCAACAAAAGCTGTGTTACAGACGAGCACAGCACTTGGTTTGGACTGTCTGAGGTTGTTCTCCAGCTTTTCTTCATTTTAAAGATCAAATATCTGCTCTAAACTTTAGTCTGTGTTTGTTCTTTTCTTTCTCAGGTCATGTCCCGAGGAGTCATCCTTAAATATGGAGAAGACAGCAAATACATGGACACAAGTGAGAGTTTATGCTTTTATTCATTTAGGTTGATACACGTAGGATTTGACCCCAAAAAGCACAACAAGATCTTAAATTACAGCCTTCCTAAAATGACATACAGAGATTGCTGATGTGTTACGAATAAGAAAAAGCTACATTCTCTATTCGTAGGAAGATTTAGCAGCTGTTTGCATTCTAGTTTTAATTATCACATTGATGCAAAGACAGGGCTGGCTCATGAACATTACGTGTGTTTTTTTTGTCTCAGCGACGCAGGGAGAGTTCACGTTTACAATGGAGATCACCCCAGACATGGCTCCAGTCATGACTCTGGTCGTCTACGCTGTCCTGCCCAGTGAAAGTGTGATCGCCGACACCAGGGATTTCCTCACAGAAAAGTGTTTAAACAACAAGGTACGAACTCAACAAGGTACAAACGCGACAAGATACGAACGCGACAAGATACGAACGCGACAAGGTACATACGCGACAAGGTACGAACGCGACAAGGTACGAACGCGACAAGGTACGGACGCGACAAGATACGAACGCGACAAGATACGAACGCGACAAGGTACATACGCGACAAGATACGAACGCGACAAGGTACGACTCAACAAGGTACGACTCAACAAGGTACGAACTCGACAAGGTACGAACTCGACAAGCACCATCACACGTTCCACTGTTGAATCTTTAAAGCTGCTGTAGCTCATTTTCAAACTGTGAAAAGGAAGTTTGACCATTTATTGTCTAATAAATATGTGTGTCTAGGTGGTGCTGCAGTCCTCACCTCCTTCTTGAGTAGTTGTAGTTCTTATGTGTGTGTCTAGGTGGCGCTGCAGTTCTCTCCTCCCTCGTCGGTTCCTGGTGACCACAGTTCTCTGAAAGTTTCCGCCGCTCCTCAGTCTCTGTGTGGAGTCAGCGCTGTGGACAAGAGTGTTCTGATCCAGAAACCGGGCAAAGGTCTGGACCCGGACAAGGTACTGAACCTGGACTGGAGCTGGACTGAACCAGGACTAGAGCAGGACTAAATGAGCTCTCCTTTTGTCAGATCTTGTCCCTGTTGCCGGTCAAACATCCTGAGACTTTTCCCAATCAGCTCGAGGATCCTTTGGGCTGTGTAAAAGTTCGCTCCAAAAGACAACTTTACCCCATCCCTGGAAGAGACACCGACAACAACGTGTACAACCTGCTGAAGGTAAAACTACACCAGATGCCCTCCCAAAGATTCTGCTTCTTGGAACACTCTCATGTCGAGGACTAACCAGCTCTGTGCTAACAATGTCTTGATTTTTAAAGGTCCCACATTACACAAAGATGACTTTTTAGAGATTTTAGAACAAAGTTAGTCAGTAAAAATATTTGAGTAACCCTGTTTTCTGCATCTATAAAGCTGAAAACTCTTTGTTCCACACTGTGAGGTCCAGAGATGACAAAAGTAAGACTCTCTACTTAAGTAAAAGTGCAGTTACTTGGAACGACTCTGCTAAAGGTCCAGCTGAAGCTTATTTACTCGAGTAAAAGTACAAAAGTAAAACGTTGCAAATTGACTTAAGTGACAAAGTAAAAAGTACAATTTTTAGTGTTAGCTGCATCGTAGTATGAAATGGGATTTACAGTGAGACACTTGTGGCCATACCAGCATGCCAAAGCCAGATCCCGTCAGATCTCAGAAGCTAAGCAGGGTTGGGCCTGGGCAGTGCTCGGATGGGAGACCGCGGAGGAACCTTAGGTGCCACAGTGGGGCAACAGAGGAGAAACTCCTTGTTGTGTCCTTAGGCAAGACACTTCACCCACATGGCCTAGTATGGTTCTGGTGTGTGTGTGAATGGTTGGTGGTGGTGGTCAGAGGGCTGATGGCGCAAAATGACAGCCTCACTTCTGTCAGCGTGCCCCAGGGCAGCTGTGGCTACAATAGTAGCTTACCACTACCCAGTGTGGAATGAATGAATAATGCAGAATGTAAAGCGTCTTTCGGTGTCTTGAAAAGCGCTGTATAAATCCAATGCATTATTAATAAGTTGTATTTAATCATGTTTTAAATGGAGAGTGGTTACAGTTGCTTAATTCTAGGATTTGAACCTAATTTCAAGCATATTGACTAATTTAAACTTGATTTATTGTAGAGACATAAAATATGTTCCTAGTTTCAAAGTGTTTTGAACTGATTTCAAGATATTCAAGACACATTTCAGCCAAATTATTTGCCAATGGGTCAAGAAAACTGTTCTTACTCTATTGGCAATTTTTTGTTTTCATTTTAAGCTAAATTGTCTGTGCACAGAACTTCAGTTGGCTTGTGTATGTTCAAAATAGCTAACTTCAACCACTTCCTGTTAGCATTAGCATTTAGACACAAACACATCTCTTTTTAAACACACAAGTGTCTCTGGTGAAATATTCCTCTTCTGTAAAGTAAAACATGTTTTCTGTAAAATTCACCACAACTGTCTGATCTAAAGAGGATTTATTTGTTTAAAACTGATGGAGTGAAAACCTCATAGAAGAGTATTGAACAGTAAATGGTTGTATGAACAGGATGTACTTAACCTGACTCACGCCAGATAGATACGTATATGTTGAACTCCTATCTGAGTTCTCACTATATCCATCTGGGACTTGACTCGCTGAAGCATTCGAGAAAAGGTGGAGCGTTTAGTGAAATACTTCGAGCTGATTGGGTGTGGGGCGTACCTTATTTTTTTCTTAGCCAATCACAGCAACAACTTGTATTGGTGTATCCAATGTCCGGCTCTTCTTTCAAAAAGAAATTACTCCATATTTCTGCTAAAACTGCATTGAAAGCAGCAGAAACACAAACATCCATGAGAGCCACCATCTTTGTTTAGCTTTAAAGAGATTCGGCGGCGGCGCCGGGGCGCTAACAGCCGTCTTAACACCGCCGAAACACCGCTGGTTCTGACTCCCAAACCCATCGGGCGGGTGGAAGACCAGATGGTTTATCTCGTGTTTCTGAATTCACAAACATCGCGAGATAAACCATCTGGCTGGCCAGGTTAGGATGTACTACTTTGAACAAAAACAAGACAACTGCACAGACCCTATACTCTTATAACCAGTTAGAAATGTCTTGAAACCAGTAAAATATTGTACATTACATAGGCAATTAAATTTATTCCGTTAAAACAGCTCAAAAATTCATTTTAAGCAAATATAGATTTATAGTTTTTGCAGTGTAGATAGTTTTATGGATTTTTAAAATGTTTTACTGGAAAAAAATGTTATGATGCTTCGGAGCAGAACTGCGTCACCTTTAAGAGGGTAAAAACTGTCTGTGGACTTAAAAAAGTAACTATTTTGAAACTGTAGGAGAACAAAGTACAGATATTTTGTGAAGTAAAAGTAAAAAGTCACCAGATTTTTAAATACAACTACTTAAGTACAGTACTTAAGTAAAAAGACTTGCCATCTCTGGTGATGTTATTAAGTGTTAGTCTTAAAGTTAGCAGCTTTTTGGGCTCAATTGACCTGGTTTACCTGACAATTCCCAAGTATTGTTTTTATGTAATCGTAACATGGATAACAATGAGCATAATATGGGCCTTATAACGTGTTCCTGCAGATTTGTACATTATTGTGTGGTTGTTGTTGTTTTTTTTTTCAGAAACGAGGACTCAAAATGATCACTAATCTGATTATCCGGACTCCGACATGTGTGAACTTCAGAGGGACAGAGTATCATTATGGAAGAGAATGCAACTGCTACATGTCACGTGAGATCAAAATATCATGATTTAGCAACTATTCACAACTTTATTTATTTGAAAAAGGGACATTGCGCATTAATCAATCGTTGTTTTGAGCAGCCGGACTTGGCTCGGCACCGAGGGAACCAGGGATAGTTATGTCCTCACCACATGGGGTTGGTATGGCTGGTCCCCCACCGGTGCAGACCGTTCGGACCTTCTTTCCTGAGACCTGGATTTGGGACCTGGTGGAAGTGGGGTGAGTTTTAGTTTTAGTCCTGCTTTAGTCCTTGTTTTAAACCTGCTTTAGTCCTGTTTAAGACCTGCTTTAGTCCTGCTGTAGACGTGTTATAGTTCTGCTGCTTTAGTCCTGTTTTAGACCTGTTTCAGACCTGCTTTAGTCCTAGTTTTAGTCCATGTTTTGGACCCGCTTTAGTCCGGCTTTAGTTCTGCTTTAGTCCTGCTCAGGTCTTGAATTAAACCTGCTTTAGTTCTGGTTTATTTCTGCTTTAGTCCTGCTTTAAATTATTTAGAATTACTACTGGTGTTACGTCACCAAATGAAGTTTAAACTGTGAAATAGATAAACCGTGTCCTACTCTCTTTGTCTGTGCAGTGAGTCTGGCCATGCGCTGCTGCCTCTGACGGTGCCGGACACCATCACCACGTGGGAGACCGAGGCTTTCTGTCTGTCGCCGGTGCAGGGAATCGGACTGGCGCCTCGGCAGCAGCTCACCGTGTTCCAGCCCTTCTTCCTGGAGCTGACCCTGCCTTACTCCATCATCCGAGGAGAGACTTTTGAACTGAAGGCCACTGTCTTCAACTACCTGTCCTCCTGCATCATGGTGAGACTCTAGAGTGCATGATTTATATCTCAGGCTTTGCATTTGGCACAATGGAAATGGGCCTAAGATCGACCCTTGGGGAACCCCACAGTGCAAACGTGTCTTAAGTGTGTGTTTTCTGTTCCTCAGATGAAGGTTGAAGCTGCTCCGTCTCTAGATTTCACCCTGACGCCTCTGTCCTCAGACCAGTACACTTCATGTTTGTGTGGGAACGAACGCAAGACCCTGAGCTGGACCCTGGTGGCCTCTGCACTCGGTAACACTCAAGGAACCTATCTCTCATACATATTTGATATCATACATATATTTGTTCCTGTGAAGTCCTTTGGGATAACTGACTGTTGTGATTCTGGGCTATACAAAAATAAATTGAATTGAATTGAACTGAATACAGCATACTGTGCTGTGCATTTGTCACACTAACAGGTTTTTTCATATACAGTATACTGTACTGTAGATACTGTATATAAATTTTAACATGGAGTGCTTAGGAGAATTATGAGTGTATATCCATCCATTTTCTTCCACTTCATCCGGAGTCGAGTCTTTGAGGCAGCAGTTTAAGCTAGGTAGCCCAGACTTCCCTATCCACACACACTTCCTCCAGCTCTTCTGGGGGAATTCCGAGGTTCCCAGGCCAGTCGATAGACAATTCCTGGGTCTTCCCCGGGTTCTCCTCCCAGTGGGACATGCCTAAAACACCTCCCCAGGGAGACATCCGAAACAAATGCCCAAGCCACCTCAGCTGGCTCCTCTCAACGCTCTAATCCTAAGTTCTTCAACGGTCAGATATAGCGATCGCATCACTGTTGATGTGGCACCGATCCGCCTGTCAATCTCATTCTACATCCTTCCCTCCCTCGTGAACAAGACCCCGAGACACTTGAACTCTCTCTCCACCCACCTGGAGAGGGCAAGGCACCTTTTTCCAGTTTAGAACCATAGCCTCGGATTTGGAGGAGCTGATTTTCATCTCAGCCACTTCACACTCAGCTGCAAACTGTCCCAGTGCGTGTTGCAGGTCCTGGTTTGGCGAAGCGTCATGATCCTGTGGTGTTCAAACCAGACACCCTCCAGTCCCTGACAGCGGATAGAACAACATGCAGCAGGAACAGGTCTGACTTGATACAGCTGAACACAGCTCCTGCTCCAGTCGTACAGGGACTGGACAGACCTGCGTCAACAACATCACAAATAACATTGCTGCTAAATTGAAAGGTTCTTGGTCTGAGGGAAAGTACTTGCCCCAAAGCAGGAGCTAAGTTGGTCCACACATTGGCCAATTCCCTGGTGGGAACTCGCCAGAAAAGGGGCCACGTGCTAAAAAGGTTACAGAAACAACAAAAAGTTCCTACTGTGCGAAAACGCCTTTTGTGGGTGTAGGACCGACCACCAGACGCTCACCTGCGAGCACACCCAGGCTTGGCTCAAGGGCAAGGTCCTGGTAACGTCAAACCAGGAGATAAACCTTGTATAAAGGTTTTGCTACTGCATTTTGTCCCACCACTCTGCTTTAGTTCTGCTTTAGTCCTGCTTTTGTCCTGTTTAACCTGTTGTATCTTTTCCAGGTGAACTAAACGTTCTGTCTTGTCTTTTCCAGGTGAGGTGAACGTCACAGTGAAAGCTGAGGCGATCCCATCAACAGTTCAGTGCAATAATGAGATCGTGGATGTTCCTGATCAAGGCCGAATCGATGTGGTGACCAAACCTCTGCGAGTGAAGGTTTGTAAATACAGAGAAACACCAGGAAATGTACAGTAAAGTTCATGTTTGTATCTCCTCAGGCTGAAGGAGCCGAAGTGTCCAAAGCCTACAACTGGCTCCTCTGTCCTAAAGGTGGGTCAGACCAACATTAATTATACTGTACAGTTGGATATTGGGCCTTTTATATATGCTTTACAGCACTGATGAGTCTTGTTTGTTCCAGGAGCGACTCTGAAGGAGCAGGTGGAGCTGATTCTCCCCGAAAACGTGATCCAAGGTTCAGCTCGAGCTTCTGTGTCTGTCCTGGGTGAGACATCCACACTCATGCTTTGTAAAACTGATGAACGTGATGTGACTGTTGTGTCTTTGTGTTGTAGGAGACATTCTGGGCCGGGCCATGAAGAACCTGGACGGTCTGCTGAAGATGCCCTACGGCTGTGGAGAACAGAACATGGCTCTGCTCGCTCCCAACATCTACATCCTCCAGTACCTCAAAGAGACGCAACAACTGAGTCCTGAGTGGAGGAGAGAGCGCTCAAGTTCCTCAGCAGCGGTGAGTGAGAGAGACAGAGATAGATAGAAAGAGAGAGCAAAACCTCAAAGATTGGTTTCTTCGGATTAGTCAGAGATATGATCTACGCAGAGCAGCAGAAGCCTTTGGTTCAAAAATGATTGTCTTTGGTGTTAAAAACCAGACCCAATCACTCCACCCAACCACGCAGGAGCCTGAAGAGGACCTCCTTAGGACAGTAAGGGCAGTGGCTGTTCAATCTGGGATCATGCACCACCTTCTACTGGAGCTCTGCACACCACTTCTCTTATGAGAGGCCAGCACAAGACCCCTGGGGTAACAATCCAGACCACCTGGACTCTGGGAGACCCTTAAACCCTGCCATGCACTCAGTGTGAGTTCGTTGCAAGTCCCACAAGACTTAGAAAGTGCTTCAAACAAATGTGCCCTTGTACACAACCTCCGTGAAGTTAGCCCCACATTAAACACACATCTACACAAAAATCGTTTGTGCTATTTTGTGCAGTGAAAAGAATCCGTAGAGTCTTCTTTTGCCCAGAGGTCGCAGCAGTTTGATGTGACTTTAAAGTCGTAATACAAACATTCTCTTGGGAATTCACATGAATCCTTGCCGCTTTGGGCAAAGGTTGCAAAGAAGCGGCTCTTCTGCCTCTCGGTCATACGGCTGGTCGCTGGTAAACGTCAGTACTGAACGCCGCATCTTCTGCACCGACTTCAGCAGAAACAGGGGCCTGAAATACCTCTGCCTGCCAACTCCACGAAGCAGGTCGTCCGCTACTCTGCTAGAACTGTCCACCAGTCCCTGACCTCCTTTACCTGTCGGGAGGTAGCTCGTCCGTACTTCAGGAGAGTCGAGCTAGAAGTGTGGTCTGTCCTCTGCTCCCATCAGCAGAAGACTCTCACACTTCTGCCAGTTTACTTTTCCAGATGAGGTGCATTAATACAGCTCCAGTTAACGTTCCAGAGTCTGGGATGAACACTGGGATCTCTGCACTGTAAACGCTCTACCCTCTGAGGGTGTGGAGCTGAGGTTCAAAGGCCAACATGTAAAAAGAGCCTCACCAAATGTACCGGCACAGAGAGAGAGAGAGGAGAAGAGAAAGAGGGGAGAGGAGGTTAGAGAAAGACAGAGAAAGGGCAGAAAGAGGCCGCGAGAGAGAGAGAGAGAGGGGGTGCTCAAGTTTTTTTAGGTCTGAGTGAATGAAAGTCCAGGTATGATTTATGACAAAGAAACATTAATACAACATTGTCCGAGCCAGAAGGAGTCCATCATTTGTCAGACATTTTGTAGATAAAATCTGATGTAACAGATGAGAAGAGCAGAGAGCTTCGTGCAGCAGAGATTTACAGGGTTGTTTGTGTTTTTTGCAGGATACCAGAGACAGCTGAACTACAAAGACTATCAAGGCGCCTACAGCACGTTCGGCCGAGGAGTCGGCAACACCTGGTGAGAGACTGACGCTGACAAACAGAGAACTACTGATAGTTTAGTAGTTTTATCTGCAGAAGTAGAGGAACACTTCGTAAAATGGTTCCGTCTGTGTTCCTGTCGTGTTAGGTTGACTGCGTTTGTTGTTCGTTCTTTGTAAAATGGTTCTGTCTGTGTTCTTGTTCTTTTAGGCTGACTGCTTTCGTGGTTCGCTGTTTCGCTAAAGCCCGGGCGTTCGTTTACATCGACCCAGAGAAGATCCAGCAGTCCAGAGTCTGGCTCCAGAACAAACAGAATGAGGACGGCTGCTTCCAGTCCTCAGGGAAACTCTTCAACAACAGGATGAAGGTGAGGCTTTATGGTCGTTTTAAGGCTTTATTTTGAAGAACAGATTCTTATTTTTGACCTTTACTTGTTCTTTTTTTTCTTGAATCTTGATCCAAACTCGTAACAGAGCTGTGTGTTTGTGTTCAGGGCGGAGTCTCGGACGACGTCACTCTCAGCGCTTACATCACCGCCGCCTTTCTGGAGATGAACAAGTCCACAACTGTGAGTGTTTCTGCTGCTACGACTAGTGTTTCTGTAGGAAAGTGGGTCTGGTCACTGACAGAAAAACAGACCATTGAAGGTAAACGCAGCCTCTTCCCATTCTTACCTGTGTTGTGTTTGTTCAGGATGGTGTGATGGAGCGCAGCCTCTCGTGTCTGAAGAATCACTCTCAGAACCTGGAGAACATCTACACCACGGCTCTGATGGCTTATGTCTTCAGTTTGGCCGGAGACACAGAGACTCGCGCTCAGCTCCTCAGCAGACTCAGATCTCAAGCCACAGACGAAGGTAAAGACCGATCTGCTGATGTTAGTTTCTGTTCACGACAGAAATAACATCTACAGACCAGTCACACTTTACCCAGTCACACTTTACATCTGAAGTCAGGCGTCCCTCAGCTGAAGTTCCTCTCTTGTGTTTGCTTTCTCCTCAGGTGGTCTGGTGCACTGGTCGGGCTCCTCGGACTCTCTCTCGGTGGAGATCTGCTCTTACGTGCTCCTGTCCACTCTGACTCAGCCGTCTGTGAGTGTGGAGGACCTGGGTTATGCCTCTAAGATGGTGCGCTGGCTCACAGGACAGCAGAACCCTTACGGAGGCTTCAAGTCTACTCAGGTAAGACTCTTATTTAATACTGCACAGTAACTGAGGAACAAAGTAAAAGAAATCAAGATTTTGACCCAAAGCTCCAGACGAGCAGAGCCAAAGGCATTCATTTGGTCTTTCAAGTCCTTCATCAGATGGTATTTTCTATTAAACACACCAGTAAGGTGTTTTCCTACCTTAATAGGTTTCAGACGTCTCCTACGTCCTTCCTCTGAAAGTCACGTTGTGTTATGTTGACGCGTAATACCACCAGTTTTACATAGATTTTGCCACTTTTCTCACTTAAGGAAGTATTTAAAATCAGTAGCAGGACAGTAAACAGAGACGAGCCGGCCTATCCGCTTTCAAGGACCTGAGATGTTGTCCTAGTGAAGTAGGACTCCAGATGGCGCTGTTATGCTGTGTTCTGACTGGACAGCGTCTGAGCATCCAGTTTACATGTTAAGTCAATGTAAACTTGCGTCTTGAGCAGTGGTCTTGATTTGCGTTTAGTTTGTTGAAATTCGCTGCTGACGCTACATCTTGTGAACTAGACGCTCCAACCAGCAGCGGACGCTTTGGCCTCATCTGGCGCCGACGCTAGAGTTGGGCTCTGCTGAACTTTCAAATGTCGAACGCGGCTCCACCAATCAGACACGACTCTTCTGTGACGTAGTGACGCTGTTCTGTCTCACATCAAGAGGAAAGAAGGACTGTTTACTGAAGTCTTTTAATAACTGTTATTAACAAAAAGACGCTTGCTTTGGGACTTTTTTCATCGTTTATTGCGCTGAAAATCTGGCAACACGGCAAAACAAACCATACGAGACAGAATCTGGACTGACAACGCCTCACATGGCTCTATTAAAAATGCTTGTTGCTGTGTTTAAACCTGCTGTACGATGTAGCAATGAAGAAGGACGGAGACAAGAACTGTCTGGAGAAGGAGAAAGCTGTGTTCTCGGGTGAGCTACGTTTTATAAATGCAGCAAGCCTCTCTCTCTCTGAACATGATCTGTCTACGAGCAATACAAAGCCTTTTGCAAAAAAAGCAGGAACGTAAAGAAGCGCGTCTGGGCGTTAAAAGTGTCTTTGGCATCAGCTTCGAAAATATTCAGCGTCAAAATTTTTAAACGCTGTCCAGTCTAAACGCAGCTACTAATCCAGGGAGGAGCGCCGGCATGACGTCATCATAACACCACATGAAGGATACAGGACACATTGATCTGAAACATGTCAAAGTATGAAAACTCACCTTACTGGTCCGTTTAAAAGAAAAAACAATCTGATGTCAGTAGAGCTGTGCAATATATCGAATTTTAGATCATATTGTGAATGTTGCTTTTAAAGTGAACCCCTGGCTATAATCACATGTTTACCCTAAAACACTTATAATATCATCACTTATATAAATACAGGATAAATACCTTGGAAGTATTTGTAGTTTTATTAAAATAGTAGTTTAAAGAAATTACTTGGAGGCGGCCATTTTGCTTTGGGTATGACATCAAATGGTTGTCTGTGTCTTCTGGTGGTTGTCAAGGTAACAGCCTAGGGAGCAACTATGGCAGGAGCAACCATGGCAACAACAAAAAGCAACCATTTGACATTGTCACGTCACTTTTCGTACTGGAAGACCCGATTCGTACCGTTAGCCTTACTTCTTTTACATTGTTTTATTCGTATTGAAATTTTAACTAAACACAGACGAAAGGAATCTATTAAACACAAAATTCCCTCACAAAGTTCAACAAAGCAAATTATTGTAAAATGAGATTTTTACTGTTTAAAGCCGTAAATGCCTGATTAAGCTAGTTCCGGCTGCTATCTGCTAGCTTAAAATGGCGATAAATAAATGTGCCGTTTTGGGCTTTCTATTGGCAAACTTTTGCAAGATACATTCATAAATATCAATATAAAGAAATAATATTAACTGTACACTTACAAATAATGTGTTTCAAAGACGCAATTTCGGTCTGCGCATGTGTCATTGACCTAAAAAGGAACTTCCGGACGAATCAGGTTACCGGTACGAAAAGTGACTTGACAGACATCATCAAATGCATTGCACCTGGACAATATGGCTGCTCCCAGTGGCTCCAAACAATGCAGATTTATAAAAAATAGTAAGCAGTTATATATTTGTTTGTAATTTATTTTAGTAAACATGACCTGTACTAGCATTTTAGCCATATTTGTCTTTATAGCCAGGGATCCCTTTAAGATATGCAGAAATTGAATATCGAGTATATCATGCAGTAAAAACATGCTACAATTTTTTTTTAAAATGGAATTTGTACACTAAGCAATTCATAAGAGATTTCTGCACTATTTGACAAATACTGTATGTATCTGATAATTAAACATGAAAAAACACAAATAGATAACAATAATTAGTATATTGAGTAGATTTTCATTGGCTTATATATAATTTTACATAAAATTAGAAAAAAAAACATTAATTGAAATTATGAAAAGAAAAATAAAAGATTTTGTTCTTGAAATCAGAGCTAAATTACTACTAAAATACTACTAATCAATTTGAAACTTAGAGGCACAGTTAAGGTTGTTTTTCCAGTGTACTAACAAATTTGAAGACTTTTAAAATTTATGTTGGACTGACAATGTCAAAAAAATATTGAGATATTCATTTTTGTCAACATCGCCCAGCTCTAGATGTCAGAGGCTCCAAACTTAATTGTGCATCTTCTCCAGTCGTGCAGTTTCAGACAAATAATCACCCGACCTCCAGAATTCTACTAAGAAAATAAGAGTCTGATCTGTGTTTGTGTTCAGGACACAGTGGTGGCGCTGCAGGCTCTGGCTCTGTACTCTACTCTGGTCTACAGTCGGGACGGGTCCAGCTCGGTCCTGGTCCAGAATCTAAACCGGCCTACAGAGGGATCTTTGTCCTTCACTGTGGAGCCCGACAACAAGCTGCTGTACCAGGAGCGAGCTCTGGAGAGCGCTGTGGGGCAGTTCAGCCTGGAAGTGAACGGAGACGCCTGTGTGTCTGCACAGGTCAGTCACAAGGACACTAACACCTGTCCTCTGTGTCCTCTGTGTCCTCTGTGTCCTCTGTGTGTCTGCACAGGTCAGTCACAAGGACACTCACATCTGTCCTCTGTTCTCACTTGTCGATTTCTTTCACCTCATCTCCTTTTCCTTTGGCTCCTCTCTCCTCGCCTCATCTCTCTATTCTCTTCTCTCTCCTTCTTGCTTAGTCTTCTTTCTCCTCCATTCTTTTCTCATTGTCGCCTCTTTTTCTTTCTCTGTCTCTTCTCTCTCCTTGCCTCATCTCTTTTTTCCCCTTTCTCTTCAGTTTCTCAATTTCTCTCTTCCCATCTCCTTTCTTCTTCTCTTCTCTTTAGCTCCTTCCTTCTCGCCTCTGTCTTTCCCTCCTTTCTCCTTCTTTTCTCTCCCCTCTTTTACTTTCTTATTCTCTCCTCTTTCCTTCTTGCCTCATCCTCTGTCTCCTCTATTCTTCTTTCCTTGCCTCATCTTTTTTTCTGCTTTCTCCTCAGTTTCTCTCTTCTCCTCTCTCCTTGGCTTCTCTGTCTTCATCTTCTCTTCTCCTCTCCTCGCTCTTTGTCTCCTCCTCTTCTCCTCTCCCTTTGATTCCTCTCTCCTTACCTCTCTTTTTTCTTATCATCTCTCCTTATCTCCTCTCTCTTTAATTCTTAATCTCCTCTCATTTCCCCTCTTCATTTTGCCTCATCTCCAGTCGATTCTTCTCTCCTTTTCTCTTTTCTCCTCGCTTCCTCTCTCTTTTTCTTTTATCCTTTCAGGTCCTCTCTCCTGGCCTCCTCTCATGTCCTCTTCCCTTTCGTCTCTCCTTCTCTCCTCTTTTCCTTACTTCTTGGCTTCTCTCTCCTCATCATCTCAGTTTTTCTCTCTTCTTTTTCTCATCTCCCTGGTTCCTCTCCCTTCTCTTCTCTCCTCTCTCTTTCTCTCCTCCTCTCCATCTCTCCTCTGCTCTCCTTCTCTCCTCTCTCTTTCTCTCCTTCTCTCCATCTCTCCTTCTCTGCTCCCCTTCTCTCCTCTTTCTCTCTCCTCACTCCTTGCTCAGTCCTGGTTTGGTCCTGATCTTGTCTAACTTTAGTCTTTACTTTAGTCCTAACTCAGTCCTCTTTTTCCTCAGATCTCTTTACACTACAACATCCCTCCTCCAGCCGAGGTCAGGACTCTGGGGGTGAAGGTCAAAGGTCAGATGGAGTGTGGAGGCTCTCGGCTGCAGCTTCAGATCCAGGCTCAGTAAGAACACACTCACTTTTTACCTCTGCTGCAGTCAGGCACGCTCAGGTAATCTTTATTCTGCTGCTGACATGACGCCGTTTCACTCGACCAAACCTGGAGCCGGGCTCATACTGCCTCCAGTCCAGATCCAGATCCAGATCCGTCTGGGTCCGGTGGTCACTCACACTGTAACCAGAATATGCATGTGTATGTACGGACTCTGCTGGCCTTGTGAGACCACGATTCAGATTCAGTTTATTTGTCATTTTCATGCGCACATAAAAACGAAATAATGTTTCACAGAACCCTTAAAAACAAGATAAAACTGCAATAAATAAATAATCATAAATAGTAATATACATACATAATCATAAAAAATGTAAATACTGTTCTTGTAGAACTAAAAAGATGTTATTCCAGAGCAGTCCTTCATAACCACACCCACAATAGTCCATTCACAGCCACACTTCATCATGGATCTATTATATTATCTGGACGGGACATTGCTGCTTGTATCTGCTGTAAGGCCCCGAACCCACTGCAAGCGTAAAACGCACGTAAAAAACCCTACGTGAGCATAAGTTTCCTCGCGTATTTTTTAGACTGCAGCCAAAGTCAATGAGAGCGGCTCCACTGTCCACGATTGACGCGCTGCTCCCTACGCGTAGAACGCTCAAAATAGAATCCAACTTATTTTTGACGGTTGGATTCTACTGTCAAAAAATAGGTAGAATCCTATTTTTTGACGCGCGTGTTCCAACCAAAATACAAAGAAAGAAAAAAAAAAGTAAATTGCATTAAATGATTGATTGTGCTCATTATAAGCTCATTGTTTTTGTGGGACAGTGACAGTTGACTTGACACATTGTGTTTTGGCTCGATGCTCCGTGTGTAGTTGGTGTCTAGGTGTTGTATCTGTGAACCAACAAGACAACAAGTCTGATCTCTGACCTGTAGAGGCCAACTGTACTTACACATTTTCTTCACATCCACTGCCTCCCAAAGAAACCTGACCTGTCCAATACACAGTCGTTGCAAACTCCATTGTGATTTAAATGAATTCACTTTTTGTGTCCCTCCCAGTGGTGCAAAGGGACTCCCTTTACCATTTTACTACAGTAGGAACACTCCAGTTCAACATTTAGATACATTTTGCATCAGAATTCTATGGAAATAACTCACTAAATATGACTTTGTGGTTGATGTATAAGTGCTTGAATAATAGAGCCCCAGGGGTACTCAGCGAGCTCATAGTCCCACTCAGAGCTGTGGGCTCCATCACACGAGGGTCTTCAAATGGAAATGTGAAAGTGCCCCTGAGAAAATCTTCTTTTGGACAGTCTGCATTCTCTGTCCAGGAGCTAAACTGTGGAACTCTCTGGGCCCTGAGCTAAAACTGAACCTGGACTGGGGTAGTTTTAAAAATGAACTTAAGCGGGTTTTAAAGAGAACACAAATTTGTGTACATTAATATTGCATTGTATGCTAAGCACTGTGTAAATTATTCTTGATGTTAATGTATATTTTTGTGTGTAAAAGCCCTTCTAGGGACAGACATTGCAAATTAGCCAAGGCTATAAATGTTTTAGTATGTTACATGTCTAATGTGCGTACTTGTCCCTATCAAATAAATACATAAATAAAATAAATAAACAGAGGCGCACAAGCCGGACGAGAGCATATTGTAGCTGGCAGTGTGGCCGCCTATGTGTAGACGTATGTCTGTGGTTACGCGAGCTTACGTGTGTAAACGCTGCAGCGTGCAGTGGGTTTGGGGTTTCAGTTCAAAAGGTTTTAGTTTTGCTTAAAACGACTTTTTAAGCTTTAGGTTCAGCTACTGCTGCTCACTCTGTAATTCTCGCTCTGATTGGTCAGAACATCCTGCTCCTCTCACAAAAAATACAAACACAACTGCACATGTTTCTTAATAGTCTGTAGCACAGATGGCAAAAGGCTAAAGCTAATAACCATGATGGCTACGAACGCCACTGAGCAAAAGCCATTGACACACAGCGCCGCCATCTTTAATCACCGGGGCTTGGAGTTTACGCGATCACTGACATGTGTATGTAAAGAAAGAACACTTACGAGTTTTGAGCTTATTTCTCGTCAGTTTATTTTCTGTTTGATTTTTCTCCCACAATAGATAAGCTCGAGACCTTTATTTACTTCTGTGTGTTAAGAAGTCGTGTATATGTTGAGAATTTTGAGGTATTTGTTGTAGTAGTAGTCGCGTAATGATTTTATTTTGAAAACCACCAGATTCACTCGTGCTCGCTTGGTTTCCATCATCAAAAAGGACTTGGGCGGTCCGGAAAAAGTTCCTTCAAACAGAAAAGATTGTTGTTGAGAGCCTCTCACTACTTTTAAGCCTCCGTATGCTGGACCGGAGTACGGTGATACTGGATGCAGTGTGAGCTCGGTGTAAATCTCTTGACTCTTGTGTGTTGCAGATACTTTGGGGAACTGAACAGCACAAACATGGTGATCCTGGACGTGAAGCTGCTCTCTGGATTTGTCTCGGAGCCAAACTTTCTTAAGAACGTGAGTGACTCTGGAGGTCGAGGTAAAAACACAAGACAAACCTCAATCTAACGAGTGTGTTGTGTTTCAGCTGGAGTCTATAAACCGAGTGGATCGAGTGGAACAGAACAAAGACCATGTTCTGATCTACATCCGAGAGGTTAGTCCTGTTTTAGTCCTATTTTAGTCCTGCTTTAGTCCTGCTTTAGTCCTGCTTTAGTCCTGGTTTAGTCCTGGTTTAGACCTGGTTTAGACCTGGTTTAGTCCTGGTTTAGTCTTGTTTTAGTCCTGTTTTAGTCCTGTTTTAGTCCTGCTTTAGTCCTGGTTTAGTCTTGTTTTAGTCCTGGTTTAGTCCTGTTTTAGTCCTGTTTTAGTCCTGTTTTAGTCCTGGTTTAGTCCTGCTTTAGTCCTGGTTTAGTCTTGTTTTAGTCCTGGTTTAGTCCTGTTTTAGTCCTGTTTTAGTCCTGTTTTAGTCCTGGTTTAGTCCTGCTTTAGTCCTGTTTTAGTCCTGCTTTAGTCCTTGTTTCAGTCCTGCTTTAGTCCTGTTTTAGACCTGGTTTAGACCTGGTTTAGTCCTGGTTTAGACCTGGTTTAGTCCTGTTTTAATCCTGTTTTAGTCCTGTTTTAGTCCTGTTTTAGTCCTGGTTTAGTCCTGCTTGAGTCCTGCTTTAGTCCTTGTTTCAGTCCTGCTTTAGTCCTGTTTTAGTCCTGTTTTAGTCCTGTTTTAGTCCTGCTTTAGTCCTGTTTTAGTCCTGCTTTAGTCCTGTTTTAGTCCTACTTTAGTCCTACTTTAGTCCTGCTTTAGTCCTTGTTTCAGTCCTGCTTTAGTCCTGTTTTAATCCTGTTTTAGTCCTGTTTTAGTCCTGGTTTCAGTCCCGTTTTAGTCCTGGTTTAGACCTGGTTTAGTCCTGCTTTAGTCCTGGTTTTAGTCCTGTTTTAGTCCTGGTTTAGTCCTGTTTTAGTCCTGGTTTAGTCCTGTTTTAGTCCTGTTTTAGTCCTGTTTTAGTCCCGGTTTAGACCTGGTTTAGTCCTGTTTTAGCCTTGCCTTAGTCCTGTTTAGTCCTCTTTAACCCTGTTTCTTGTCCTGACCCACAGTTGACCAAAGAAGAGCCGATGGAGCTCTCTCTGACTCTGACACAGGAAACTCTGGTGCAGAACCTAAAACCTGCCGTGGTCAAAATCTACGACTATTACCAGCCAAGTAAAGACACAGGATATATTTACTTTCACTCACCTTTCCTCACACAAACGTTTTAATAATCTGTGTTTTTGTGCTGTTTTCAGGCGACCAGATGGAGACAGACTACACTTCTCCTTGTGCTGCACCAACAGAATAAAAAAATCTACATTTTCTACAATTAATAAATATAAAATAAACCAGAAAAATGACCAATGTGTCTCTTTAAAGTCTGTAAGAATTTGCAGCTCTTTCTGTTTTGGTGTTTTTGTCTTCAAGAGGATTATCCAATCAGAGAGCAGCTGAATCATGACACATTGTACATCAAAAGAGACCTACAAGTGTCTACTTTCATTTAAAGAAAGAATTGTTTTTCTACATTAATCCATTCTCTTTCTATAGGCATTTAAAGTTCCTAGTTTTCATTAGATTACAGTTAGTGTTGTTTTCCTCTGGTTTTGATGAAAGAATCTGAGCCACTACAATGAAATAATGTCTTTAGGATAAAAACAGGAGGTTTACATGATTAAAACAATGATCATCTTTAAACCAACAGACGCTGTGTTTCTGATGCAGATTCTAGAGATTCAGTCTCTTTCATGGAGCAGAGATTATATTGAAGAAATCCAGTAGTTTGACTTCCTCTGACACTTTGAAGAGGAAGTTTCTAGACTCGCTGCATGTGTCGTTCTCCTCAGAGTCCTAGTCCAGTCCTAGTCCAGTCCTGGTCCAGTCCTAGTCCTGTCCTAGTCCAGTCCTAGTCCAGGAGGATCGTCTTTTCTTCAGTTTAAAGATCAAATATCTGCTCTAAACTTACTCAACTGTGTTTTTAGTCCAACATGTTTTGCCTGTTTAAAAGTCTAATGACGGAAATATTCGTTGCAGGGAAAGAGTCATTAATAAAAACCTTTTAAAACCTGCATTCTGTGTTTACTTGTGTTGTAATTTATTTTTTCCAGGAGCCATAAAAAAACAAGTGCGTAGAAAACCACTCAATCTAGTAAGACAGACAACAGAGACAACATCATGGTTCACACTCGTAGCCCAAAAATATTTTCTAGAACATTTCCAGAGAAGATTTTATGTAATCACAACATCTACAACGGGCCCGGGCGGACTGGGGGCTGTCACTTTAAAGCAGGAGTCTCCAACCTGTAGCTCGCCAAAGAACTTTAGAATCAAACAAATTATGCTTTATTACTCACATTTTATTTATTACATGCCTATTTTTACTCTTTAGATGTCTAATTTTGTCCACTAAATACATATTAGCTAAATTTTCATATAGTCTCCTAAATATGCCATAGTTTTTGGTCATCACTAAAAGTAGTAGCTCGCTGCCCGTTTTCTTTTGCAAAAGTTGCTCTCCTGGTGAAAAAGGTTGGAAACCCCCGCTTTAAAGTCTGGCAACACTGAGCGGTGCACGTGATCACTTCCCCGCCTGCGGCGCCCCCGCCCACCTCTACAACCTTCCTCCATGAAAAGCCCGGTTCAGAAGCTGAACTTCTCCTGTTACAGCCATCGGTGTGTCTACGGCAGATGACAAAAGAAAACGTTTTTCTTAAGATAATTGTTCCATATACAATATACTATACAATGTAAAAAAAAGTAGTGGCAGCTTTTATCTAGCCGTGGCAGTGCGCCACGATCAATTACATGTCGCTGATACCCTGGAGTAGTTTTGACAAATAAATTAATCTTTTATATACAGGTCATTTTGTACTACAATGTGTAGCGTAAATCTTCACAAAGATTGAAATTGTTTGGAGCCCCAAATTGTAGTGGGTCCCAGCCCTCTGCTCCCCCCTCTCCTCCACAGTTGGAAACTTTTATCTGGACAAATAGCTTCATGTTGTATTAAATCTGCAGATGTATAAGTTTATCACCTGTTTGTAGTCATCACTCAATGAATACATGTCCTATTGACAGAAAATACAATTTGGCAAATAGCTTATGAGTGATACAACTTTATTTTCATTTTTTACAGCTGCAATTTGGCGCCTCACCACCAGATGGCGCCTTAGGAAACTACCTAGTTTGCCTATGCCCAGGGCCGACCCTGTAAGCTACAGTGCATTGTGGGACCTGTAGTTCAAAGTGTGGGCCACTTTCAATATTGATCTGAAGTCATCTCCAGTTTGAGGCCCCTGACCTAAATCATTTCCTAAAACATTTTATTTTTTTATGACATTTGGCTGTTTTTCTCATTTTCCCTGCATTTCCCATTACTGATTATTTTCCAGGTTTTCCAGGACGTGCGGGAGCCCTGAACGTGACTGTGTCCAGCTCTAAAGTGCAGTTTTTTCGGTCCATTTTACAGTATGACCTCTTGTTGCCCTGCTGTGTTTGCAGATGTGTCTGTCGTGTGTTTGTGTAAAAGTCATTGATTCAGGTGAGTGTGGGTCAGAGGAGGAGCCACAGTCTGCAGCTTTACAAGTCTTACTAAAGCTGCTCAGAGCCGGAGTTTAGTCTGCGCTTGAACATGGGACGTCCCGACAGCGTGAGGTGGACGGGACTGTTACTGCTGCTGCTGGGCCTGAGTCTGCGCAGCTCTGCAGATCCGTGAGTAACGTCTGAGTCTCTTTAGTGAAGCTGCAGAAGTTACGGTTTCTAGGTTTGATTTGAAGGATTTGTCTTCATTCTGTTCTCTCTCTCCCCTCACTCTTTCTTTGTCTCCTCGCTGTTTTCTTCGTCTTTCCAATCCAATCTACTTTATTTATATAGCACATTTTACAAACAGTTTACAAACAAAGAATGACAACCATAATAAAAGTAAACAATAAAAAGAATAAGTGCTCATTAAATTTGACTAATCTTACAAAGAATAAACCCAGCAAAACCCAATAAGAGTAAACAAACATGAAGTTTAAATAAAATAAAATAAAATAAAAATGCACAGAGGACCACACAACTCACGCGGTGTTAAAAGCCAGAGAGTAAAAGTGACGAGACTTAAAACACTCCACGGTCAGTGCTGATCGAACATGGAGGGGCAGAGCGTTCCAGAGCCTAAGACCAGCTACAGAGAACGCTCTGTCCCTCTGGTTTTAAGTCTCGTCTTGGGCACCACAAGCTGGAGCTGGCCCTCAGACCTCAGAGCGAGCGCTGGAGTGTAAACTTGGATGAGGTTCGAGATTTATTTTGGATCCATTCAAAGCTTTAAAAACAAAAAACAAAATCTTAAAATCCTTTCTAAAATGAACAGGAAGCCAGTGCAAAGGTGCAAGAACTGGTGTGATATGATCATGTTTTTGGTTCCTGTTAAAAGTCGTGCAGCTGAGTTCTGGACTCACTGTAATCGATAAAGTGATTTTGCGAAATACCAGAATAAAGTGCGTTACAGTCGTGCAGACATGAAGAAATATAAGCATGCACAATGGTTTCACTTTGCATGAAAGCCACAAATAGTAAAAACTAGATTTTAATACGCTGCTGATTTGCTTATCGAGTTTAAAATCGCTGTCTACTGTATGGTGACGGCAAGGTTGGTGACTGTGGGGCGCACATGGTTTTGAAGTGGTCCCACATCAACGAGGTACTGCCAGAGCCAAACAGTGTCACCTCAGTCTTTTCTTCATTAAGCTTCAACCAAGCCTTGACATCACATAGACAGTCGAGTAGGGGTGTCAGAGGGCAGTTTATGTTTTTAATCATCTGCATAAAAATCGTACAAAAGGCCATGTCTTTTAAAAATGTGTAAAAAGAATAGGCCCTAGAATTGAACCTTGGGGTACTCCACGGCGAAGAGGACGTGGTTTCTAATAAACTTTACTGGACAAAAGACAATTATAAACCTGGTCAAAGCGGATAGACTGATGAGTGTTTGGGCTCAGGAGAGGCTTGACCTATGTGTGTTTGTGTTTATGTGTTTACGTGTGTGTTTGTGCGTTCAGTCAGTTTGCGGTGCTTCTTCCTGCCGTGGTGGAGTCCGGCTCTAGAGTTCGCTTCTGCCTGAGTCTCATGGGAGTCTCTGAAGATCTGACCGTCACTGTGTCTGTGGATTACGCCGACGGGAGGAGAGAATGCTACAGAGAGACCCACGACAGCGACAAGCACGAGTGTGGAGCGTTTCAGGTACGACTGCTGCTCAGGAAAAAGGGAAAGTGAAACTAACAACACAGGTCGGTCAGCGGGCGTTCTGGAGTTCAGCTGCATCCACACTAAACTTTTCTATTTTGTTTTCCAGGCTCCGGTTGTGGAAAACTCCAAGATCCAGTACGTCGAGGTTGAAGTCAAAGGGAAAACATTTTACAAGATCGAAACAACGAGAATCCAAATCCAAAACTACGGAGTGAAGAGTTTTATTCAGACGGACAAACCACTGTATCTGCCAGGACAGAAAGGTGAGGCTGGACCTGGACCAAAGCAGGACTAAACCAAGACTAAACCAAGACTAAAGCAAGACTAAACCAGGACTAAAAGCCGGTAAAACGTCTCACTACGTCCACTTAAAGCCACAGCCAGGATATGGACTGAACTGAACCGATACTTGATACAACAGCCTGTATCAGAGTCGATGTCTGATCCCAGGGTCGGATCAGTGAGTCTTCACTAAACTATCTTCTGTTGCAGTGCATTTCCGTGTGGTGACGCTGGACTCAAAGCTCAGGCCTGCCAACGCTTCGGTGAGTTTTGTAATGAATGTCTTAAATATTCAGTTCAGGCTGAATGATTCTTGAAAGAAATGTGGATGTTTTTAGACCTCACGTGCACGGTTATAAAAGTAAAACGACAACAATCATGATGAAACGCCAGAGGAATAAAGCAGGTTTATAAAGGTCACAGGAGGCTCATTAAAAGGTCAGGAGCTGTTTGGTTTATGCCTCCTGTATGTGACGTCAGCTCAGAAATGAGACGCACGGACTAGAGCAGAGCAGACGCTGACAGTGTTTATAGTTTCTGTGCCTTTCAAGCGGCTGCTTGTAGAGGGCAGTAGAGAGCTGACATTGAAAGCCCATTGGTTTCTACATGGACTGTCCATGTAGTCACAGATTTTTCCCTGACGCCGATGGTAAACCTGGTCCAAGCGGACAGTGTTTAATGGGGCATGTCTGCAAAAATGACATAACTCTGACCCTCAAGGTATAAACTGAGCTTTACACTGACACACTGTGGCCGTCAAATGAAAACATTTTAACTAGGGCTGGGAAATGTAATGCATCAAAATAAAATGATGCTTCGATTAATTTTACCCGACCCTCCTGTGCTGTACAAGAACGAGCCGCTCTTCTCTGTCTCTCTCTCGTGACGTGCGTATTGTTGTTTGTTTTTTCTCTGAACCATCTCTCGTTCATATTTATCATCTTGATGTGTGAGTCAAATCCAACAGAACAGACAAGCCCCTGACAGAAGGAGAGAAACACAAAACATCTCATACTCTGGCCACGCCCCCGAACTATGGACACGCCCCTGAACTTTAGCCACGCCCCTGAACTATGACCACGCCCCCTGAACTCTGGGTAGGCCTCCTAAACTTGTTAAGGGAAACATCGGGCTTATAATCAGGACAAAACTCTTGTAGTCTTCAGAACGCTTAAATGATATATAGGCTATGTGAAAAACTATAAATACTTAATATATTGCTTGATTAAATCATAATTTAAATTAATTAGAGCCTCAGTCATAATTGAACTGGAGATATGGTTAAATGCACAGCCTCATATTCAGTTCAGTCCAGCTCTGACACAGACGTTTAGAGAGTGAGTCAATCCAAATGTTTGATCAGTGTTGAAACGGGCTAAAGTACAAAGACGTGGGACAATTCTGGTAATTATATATTTACTTTTCCATCACAGACAGAAGTTAACCCTCTCAATGACAAATGGATTTTAATATAAAGAGAAGAATAAACTGCATCAGGCTGATAAATACACCGTCATTGTCATGAACACTTATGGCCCCAGTACGGATCCCTGGGGTACTCCATGAGTTATGTTAATTTTATTAGCTTTTTTAATAGTTAATTTGCACATATTGGTCCTGCCTAGTTTAATCACTTTTAAAGATGCAGTCAGACTGGACAGATTCATTATAAATCTGCGTCTTGAGGTGTCCAGAGAATTGACGTCACAAATTTATGTCCAGCTAGTTTTCTGCCATAAAGACTTAAACCTGCATCTGACGCAGTACCGCCACAGAGCTAATTTCCATTTCCTGTTAGCGTTAGCATTTGGATACATACACGTCTCTCTTTAAACACACAAGTGTTCTTTGATGAATTATTCTTCTGATTTGTGGTGATCTGATCTGTCACTGTCTGATCTTCTGAGTATTTATCGTTTTAAGCTGGTGTCGTGAAAACTCATAGAAATGAACTGAACAGGAAATGCTAAACAAGCCAACTGAATTTCCGTGCATAGAGACAATTGAGAGAATGTTGACAGGAAGTGTCGCTCGGTAATGTAACATCTAACACCCTCACTCTTCTGACAGTAACAGTAAAGGACAGTAAAGTATCTAAACTTATTGGGTCTCCATTGCCCCAATTCAAGCTCTGCCTCTGAAGTTAGCTGGGACCATTTTTTCTGATGTCTAATGTATTTATTAAGGTGTTTTTTTAAATTAACTTAATTATTGTTTCCGTGCGCTTATAAAGACATCCTTGGAGAATTAACAAAACATCACTGTGCACATTCAGGCAACTGCCAATGGAGTTTCATTCATATAACGCAACTTTAAGCATGGTAGTGTTTGCCAGATGAATACATGAACATATGAAAAGCTCTAGATGTTAATGTCTGAGGTTTTCAGATTGTGGAGCGAGGTTGTAAGAGTTTGTCAAAGCCTCACATTTGCAGCAGAAGTTTAAGCACAGTTCACGCTCACAGAAGAGTAAACGATCTGAGTTGTGATGAAACTGCAGAGGCTGAAGTCCAAAGACTCTGGGTTTTTTGAGGATTTTCTGATTGATCTGTTTACTTTTAAAACAGGCCTGAGACACAAACCTGATCTGACAGTTACTAACAAAATACTCTTAGTTACCCTAACTGCTGTTTTTCCAAGTATTTTCACTGTGATGTTTTGAGAATGTTCATAAAAATAATGTTGCTTCACCAGCTTTTTTCAAGAGGAGTCCCTCAAGGCTCTATCCTTGGACCAACTCTCTTCTCCATTTATGTATAAATGGAGCAAAGGAACTGTCCGCACATGACACCATTTTCTTTTTTTTTTCTTTTTTTAAAGAGAATTTGTTCTTAATGTTTGGCCTGGTACAAAATAAGTAAATAAATATATTTCACTTTGTTACCATAGTTACGTTCTCCGCAGTCATTATAATAACTCACTACTCACCAACCACAAATCTAACTGTGTCTTTGCTTCTCTTTCAGTATGAGCTCATCGAAATCAAGGTAAACAATCATAACTTTTACATTTCATCCAAATATTGTCCTCGTTGTGTTTTGCTCTGGACATAGATACATCTGTCTGTTTTCTTCTCTCTCTCGTTTGATTCAGAATCCGCAGCAAAACCGCGTGGCCCAGTGGTTAAACCGCAGGTCTGACGGGAGAATCCTGCAGCTTTCCTACGAGCTGGACCCACAGGCCAAAGAGGGATTTTACTCTGTGTCTGTGAACGTCCAGGGAGTCAGAGGACCCATCTCACACAGCTTTCAGGTCGAGAAATACGGTGAGAAAACTACAAACCAAATACTCATGAAGTCATAAAACTACAAACCAAACACACATGAAGTCATAAAACTACAAACCAAACACTCGTGAAGTCAGAAAACTACAAACCAAACACTCATGAAGTCATAAAACTACAAACCAAACACACATGAAGTCATAAAACTACAAACCAAACACTCATGAAGTCATAAAACTACAAACCAACACTCATAAAGTCATAAAACTACAAACCAAACACACATGAAGTCATAAAACTACAAACCAAACACTCATAAAGTCATAAAACTACAAACCTGACACTCGTGAAGTCATAAAACTACAAACCAAAAACTCATAAAGTCATAAAACTACAAACCTGACACTCGTGAAGTCATAAAACTACAAACCAAACACTCATAAAGTCATAAAACTACAAACCAAACACTCATGAAGTCATAAAACTACAAACCAAACACTCGTGAAGTCATAAAACTACAAACCAAACACTCATGAAGTCATAAAACTACAAACCAAACACTCGTGAAGTCATAAAACTACAAACCAAACACTCGTGAAGTCATAAAACTACAAACCAAACACTCGTGAAGTCATAAAACTACAAACCAAACACTCATGAAGTCAGAAAACTACAAACCAAACACTCATAAAGTCAGATCAAGTTGTAGTCCAAAGGCCAATTCATACTTCAGCCGACGTCCGAACTTGTTCGTCCCGCTCTGGCTCTAAGAACAAAATGACTTAATTTTGTTTGTACATACTTTGTTCTTCAGTTCGTGCAGGTTGTTCATGTCACATCAGCTGAGCAGAACTTTGTTTGGCAGAGCTGTGCAGCAGCTCAGCTCTGATTGGCTAATTTTTCCAAAGTGGGCGGGATATCTCATAGAATCCACTTCTGAATCTTTTGACAGTTCTGTGCTGCTTGCGCAGTAACAGCCGAACATGTCGCTCGTCTCCCCCTGGTCAGCTCAAAGTACGACCGTCAACTGAGAACGTCCCACCGTTTGGCTGTTTGTTTGTCCCACATTACAGGCAGAGCCTGTTGTTAATAGAAACAGTGAATAATCAACAAAATAACGAGCTACTGACGAGGTCAAAACTGCACAGGCAGATCCTGCTTCACACAGCAGGTTAAACACAGCGCTTCATCTGTTTTATACAGAGTGTGTGTATCTGCACGTAGAAACTACAGAAAATCTCCCTAATATTAACTGACTTGTCTGTGATAAAAATCTACAGAGCAAGCGCGTGGAAGCGGTTGTTAGAGCTGATGGGGCGGGGTCTAGTTCGGCTGTGGCGGGTCCGCTGAAGTATGAATGTTACCTCTGCCTGAGTCCGACTCGCAAGACTTAGAAAGTGCTTAAAACCAATGTGTCCTTGTACACAGACCTCGGTGCAGTGTGAGTGCACGTCCGAGAGTCACGCAACTGTGCAGAAAGAATCCGTAGAGTCTATTTTTGTCAGAGGTCACAGCGGTCGGATGCGGCTTTCGATTCATAATACGAGCAT
Source organism: Mugilogobius chulae (assembly GCA_038363315.1). NCBI lineage: Eukaryota > Metazoa > Chordata > Actinopteri > Gobiiformes > Gobiidae > Mugilogobius > Mugilogobius chulae. The sequence continues at coordinate 4,698,667 of CM076415.1, read as the reverse complement.
TCTCGTGGTAAATCACGTGAATCCGCGTGACTTTGGACAATAACGAACCACAGTGAACTGCTGCTGGTGAACAAGGCACTGAGCAAGAAACTCTAACACGTCTTAGACCAAACCCACCTCACAGTCTGTGTACGGGAGGAGTTAGAGCCGAAATGAACTTTGTACTTGTTCTTACAGCCTGAGTGGGCCGAACAAACTTCTTACTTCTAATGAAGTATGAATAGGCCTTAAAAGGCCAGTCTCAGTCTGATCAGACTAAGACTGATCGTACTGAGACAGATCGTACTGAGACTGATCGTACTGAGACTGATCGTACTGAGACTGATCGTATTGAGACTGATTGTACTGAGACTGATCGTACTGAGACTGATCGTATTGAGACTGATCGTACTGAGACTGATCGTACTGAGACCGATCGTACTGAGACCGATCGTACTGAGACCGATCGTACTGAGACCGATCGTACTGAGACCGATCGTACTGAGGCCGATTGTACTGAGGCCGATCGTACTGAGGCTGAACGTACTCTGAGACTGATCGTACTGAAGGGACTTAACTCTTTACCTGCTTCTGTTTTCAGTTCTTCCGAAGTTCTCTGCTGAAGTGGAGGCTCCGGCTGAAGTCAGCGTGGCTCTGGAGAAACTTTCGCTCAAAGTGTGTGGAAAGTGAGTCAGATGCCCTCCCGTCCTGCTGTTTCCCTGATAGTCCAGTTCTATTGTATCTTCTGAAGTTTGACATTATATGCTTTTTATCAGAAACATTCAAAAAATCTCACTACAAACATAAAAAAGTTTCATCCTGGCTTAGTGACGGAAGAGGACATACTGGTGCTCTGTAAACCCTGTAACTGTAGATGTGTTTGGATTATTACAGCTGGATTGTGTGTGTTTCAGATAGTCGTGTTTGTATATTTTATTGTTGGATTGTGTGTGTTTCAGATAGACGTGTTTGTATATTTTATTGTTGATTGTGTGTGTTTCAGATAGACGTGTTTGTATATTTTATTGTTGGATTGTGTGTGTTTGCAGATAGTCGTGTTTGTATATTTTATTATTGGATTGTGTGTGTTTCAGATAGACGTGTTTGTATATTTTATTGTTGGATTGTGTGTGTTTGCAGATAGACGTGTTGTATATTTTATTGTTGGATTGTGTGTGTTTGCAGATACACCTTCGGTCAGTCCGTTCCAGGGAAAGTGGAGCTCTCCGTCTGCAGATACCCAGCTATAAATCGATATTCGTACTTTGAAAACAACCCAGTGAATCCCGTGTGCTTCAAAGAGGAACAGCAGGTAACACACTGAAGACTCGTCGCTGTAGTTTCGATCAGTGAAGAGGGAAGATGTGTAAACCAACGAGGAAGTGGGCGGGGACAGCTGACGTGAAATATATTAATGTAACAAACTCGATGCTTGTCGTGTGAGTGATCAAGGACAAAAGAACTAATCCTGTTGGGATCAGCTCAAAACACACTGTCTCCTTGTTAACTTTGTCAAATGAAGACTAGTGTTCTCTATTCACGTCGCTCCATCTCTCTATCTCTACTCTTCCCCCATCCCATCCCCCCCACCTCTCTCTCTTCTCTCTCTCTTCTCACTCTCTCTCTCTCTTCCCCCATCTCTTTCTCACACTTTCGCCCCCCACATGTCTCTCATTCTCTCTCTTCTCCCCCTCACTTTTATCTCTATCTCTTCTCTCCCCATCACTCTCTTTCTCCCTCTCTCTCTTCCTCTAAATTCTCTCTCTCCTCTCCCCATCACCCTCTTTTCTCTCCCTCTCTCTTTTCTCTCGTCCCTCCACCTCTCTCTCCCGCTCTCTTCTCTCTTTCTCTCTTCTCTCACTCTTTCTCTGTCTGTCTCTCTCTCTCTCCTCTCTCTCTCCCCCTCTTTCCTCTCTCCCTATCTCTTCTCTCTTTCCCTCTCTTCTCTCTCTCTTTTCTTTCTCTCTCTCCCTCTGCCTCTCTCTTATTGCTCTCTCTTCTCTTTCTCCCTCTCTCTCTCTTCTCTTTCTCTCCCTTTGTCTCTCTTTCTCCCCCTCTCTCTCTCTTTCTCTCTCTCTCTTCTCACTCTCGCTTTCTCTCTCTCTTTCTCTCTCTCTCTTCTCACTCTCGCTTTCTCTCTCTCTTTCCCCATCTCTTTCTCACACTTTTCTTTCTCCCCCCACCCCTCTCTCCCTCGCTTCTCTCTTTTCTCTCTCCCTTTCACCCCCACATGTCTCTCATTCTCTCTCTCTCTCTCTCTCTCCTCTCTCTCTCTCTCTCTCTCTCTCACTTTTATCTCTCTCTCTCCCTCTCGCTTTCTTTCTCTCTTTCTCTTCTCTCCCATCACCCTCTTTTTCTCTCTCGTTCCTCCACCTCTCTCTTCCGCTCTCTTCTCTCTTCTCTGTCTGTCTTTCTCCCTCTCTCTCTCTCCCTCCTCTTTCCTCTCTCTCTATCTCTTCTCTCTTTCCCTCTCTTCTCGCTCTCTCTTCTCTTTCTCTCTTCTCTCTCTCTCCCTCTGTCTCTCTCTCTCTCTATTTCTCTCTCTATTTCTCTCTCTCTCCTCTCTCTCTCCCTCTATCCTCTCTTCTCTCCCCCTCTCCCTCTCTTTCTCCCTCTCTCTCTCTCTTCTCTCTCTCCCCCTCCCTCTCCCTCTCTCTCTCTCTCTCTCTCTCTCTCTTTTCTCTCCCTCCCCTCTCTTTCTCCCTCTCTCTCTATTTCTCTCTCTCCTCTCTCTCCCTCCCCTCTCTTTCTCCCTCTCTCTCTCTATTTCTCTCTCTCCCCCTCTCTCTCCCTCTCTCTTCTCTCTCTCCCCCTCTCCCCTTCTCTCTCTCTTTCTCTCTTCTCTCTCTTTATAAAAACACAAACATGTAACTTCATTCATCTCATCGTACTCATGACTTTCTCCAGTGTTTGTATAAATCTTTCCTTTCTTCTGTTTGTCAGACGTCCAAAGATGGCTGCGCCTCCTTCTCCGTCCAAACAGCTCAGTTTCTTAACGTCTCTCGGTTGGAAGATGAATATGTGATCATCGCCACGCTGACGGAGGAGGGAACAGGTGAGAGAACATGTTTTTGTGTCATCTAATAATCATGAGTTTTAACCATGTTGTACAGTTGTATTGCACTAGAGCTGCAACTAACTATTATTGTAATGGGTTTAAACATTTGAATAGATCCATGTGAGGCTTTGTCAGTCCAGATCAGGTCCATGTTGTTTGTTTTGTGTCGACCTTTGGTTAAAAAAGTTCATAAAAGACTTGAGTAAACGGTCCCTCTTTCCTCTTGATGTGAGAGGAGAACAGCAGCATGTCACATGTCACAGGAGTGTAGTCTCTGATTGGCTGACGCCGACTTCCAACTCGATTGAAGATGGATTTTCACAACTCCCAACGCCGCAACTTCGAGCTTCTACTTCGCAAGACGCCGCATTTTCAGACGCAGAAAGGCAAGTCAACGAACGACTCAGACGCCAATACGCATCGCAAATACGCCTGAACACTCAAGACGCGGGTTTTCATTGACTTAACATTGAAAATGGACACAAATATGCTGTCCAGTCTGAACGCAGCATTAATCTACATCTGTTGTGACTAAAAACTCGTCAGTCTTTTATTCTTTGTCCAGACTTATAAAAAGCAGATTCTCAGAGGAGGTGAAACATTTTTCATCTAAAATGTGAATCTAAAGTGGATTGGTTTGGAGCTTTTATTCCAGCCTTGGACATGTTCAAAATCAGTCCAACTTTGACTTGGATGATTTTGTTGCTTTTTTGCTCTGACAATCCTCTATGAAAGTGTGATTTTCCAAACTTTGGTGTTTGTTCCTTTTCAGAAGAGCTGAAATGTGTCACTTTTAGACTTTTAGATGAACTGTGTGTATTTCCATTGAAACAGGCCTGTGAAGAGTAAGACACAGTTTCCCCATGAAAGCCTCTGGAGCCACCAGGAGACAGGACGTGTCTTAAGTCTCGAAATGGCAGCTGCTGATGCTCGATGTTGTTTCAGATCTGACGCAGATGGTGGAGAAGAAGGTGAAGCTCTCGTATCAGATCGGGAAAGTGGAGTTTGTGGATCCTCCCAAAAAGTTCAACACGGGAGACGTTCTCGACCTCCAGGTACTGCACTTCTTCTCCGTCTGTGGAGAATCATCTGGAACCAAAGAATCTGTGCTAAAGAATGTGTTGTTGTTGTCTCTCCCTCCCCCCTCTCTTTCTCCTCTTTTTCCTTTTTCCTCTCTCTCTCTCTCTCTCTCTCTCTCTCTCTTGTTGTTGTTGTTGTTGTTGTGCAGGTGAAAGTGGTGCACTACAACGACACTCCGGTCTCTCACACGGACGTCCATCTGATGATCCACCGCGATCGGCTCCAGACGCTGCAGACCGACGAGAACGGCCTCGTCACGTTCAAGTTCAACACCAGCGGAACCCCGGACACGATTTATCTGAGAGTGAGTCAGACCAGAGCCCTGTAATACGAAGCTAGATTTGGGGTTTAGCGAAGTCAGTTCTGGCTTCTGGCGGTCCTACAAAACTGAATCCCTTCCTATCGGGGTAATAGATCTCTATGGCAACATGAGACAAACTCATAACCTGCTCCAGACCAGGATAAGTTCTGAATAAGTTAAAAAGACAAGGCGCTGGCCAATCAGAGACGAGAATTCAGGCGTTTATGAAGAGAGAGAGGGCAGCGGAGAAATGAGAAAATGTGAAAGTCACATTGTATTCTTTTTAGGGCCGGCAATCGATTAAAAAAAATTTACTAATTAATTGCAAATCTGAAAAAAATGAATCGCGATTAATTTTTAATTTTTGCATACCCTTGTTGAACACAACTGATCACATGTTTTTCTTTGTTTTAAATAGTTAATTTAGACATTTTGAATGGCTACCGGGGTGCACGGTAGCCAAGTGGTTAGAGCTCTGGCTTCCCATTAAGGAGGTCGTGGGTTCGACTCCCGGGTCGGACCATATCAACATCTCACGATCTCTCTGGGTGGAGTTTGCATGTTCTCCCCGTGTCACCGGGGGTTTTCTCCAGGTACTCCGGTTACCTCCCACCTCCAAAAACATGCATGTTTAGGTTCACTGGGCATCACTGTAAATTTCCCTTATAGGGCTTTTCCATTAGTACCTGCTTGGCCCTACTCTACTCTGCTTGGCGCGACTTGGCCCTGGTGCAGAGCTTTTCCATTTGGGGCTGATCCTTCTGACCAGGTACTTTTTTATTATCTGCTTTACCCCAGGGCCAAATCGAGCCGAGTAGATACTAAACCTGACGTCAGACGCTTGTCGCTTGTTGCGTCACACAAACGACTGGTTTGTTGTTGTTGCTAACGTGAGTCGCCACTAAGCTAATTGCCGATATCACAGATAACACAGGCTTAATTTTAGAGCTAGAGACATCAACGATTTTGATATTGATAACACTATAAGAACGCTATGCAAGAATGTAACCACCAGGCCTTTCTACTTCTCCGTATCAAACAAACTGTAGCCTAGTTATTTGATCCAGAAAGTCGCTCCAGTTGACGGTCTGCGCTTGGAGTAGGCGGAACAGCGCGAGTGAGGTTGAAGTTCACGCAGTATTTAAAGGCACAGCGGCCCAAAGCGCCATTGATAAAAAGAATCGATAAAAGAGGAGACGTACGATTCCGGTGGACTGCTAAAAATAGAACCGGTTCTCAAGTAGATCGTTCAGATACAAACATACTGACCTGCTTGGCCCGGAGCAGTGGGACAGAACAGATGAGCGCGTGAGACGGGAGAGTGACAGAGAAGAACGTGAGAACGCAACAGGAAAGAGCGCGGAACAACAGGAAAGAGCGCGGAACAACAGGAAAGAGCGCGGAACAACAGGAAAGAGCGTGGGAGAACGTGACGGCCCACGGGAGATGCGGCGGATCGCGGCGAGGGTGACTCAAACGGCAGCAACGACCACGCATGTCACACAAGCACACATACAGAAGGAAAGAAAAGGCAGAAGGCTCTTGTCCTGACGCGGTCTGGCGCTGAGATGTGCGCAGCTGCGCAGGAGGAGCGAGTAAAATTAATTGATGTGTCAATTTATTTTGACGCGATTAAAAGAAAAAATTAATCGCACGGCGTTAATGCTTTAATTTTTCCCAGCCCTAATTCTTTTATATCAATGCGATGCGCAAGTAGCCAAGTAACTTTTCACTCTCTCTTTCAGGTGAGTCTGTACTCCGAGTACAAGTCCACTTACCAGACTCCTCACTTCTCTGATGCGACTCTGACTGTGGAAAAACTCAAGCCTCCGTCGCTGCACACGAGGACCACCAGCGCAGTGGAGATCCAACCGAAGGAGCTGCTGGTGTGTGGGGCCAAAGAGAGCTTCGACATCAGCTACACCTTAGTGGATGAGACTCAGGGCGTCTTCAACCTCGTCTACATGGTGAGCAACAGCAACATCTTGTACGATTTAATTCAATCGACCTTTCTCCGACCCCCTTAGTTACCGTCAAATAGGATAAAGCGCCATTGACTTTCATGACAGAAAGAAAGTTTGTGTTAGTGACCTTTTCGGAGCAATTTTTAGAGATATCCTCTAGATCGAAGCAAAAGGAGTTGCACTGTGCCGTAGAGGGATTTATTCAAAACATTAAAATACGCTACGAAGGAACAAAACTCTTATGGAGGCTAATGCTACTGGTCTCAAGCTAAATCAGAGAAACCCCACGATCTTTAACGTTACCTCATATGCAACAAGCACAGCCTTGTCCTGCTCTTGCTCTGAACACCGGGTAAGTTCACTTGAAAGAATCTGAGCCACTACAATGAAATAATGTCTTTAAGATAAAAACAGGAGGTTTACATGATTAAAACAATGAGGACGAGTGTCTTTTTCAACTTTAAACCAACAACAGCTGTGTTTCTGATGCAGATTCTATAGATTCAGCCTTTTTTATGGAGCAGAGATTATATTGAAGAAATCCAGTAGTTTGACTTCCTCTGACACTTTGAGTCTCATTTTCCTCTGACTGTCTGAGGCTTTTCTTCACGTTAAAGATCAAATATCTGCTCTAAACTTACTCAACAATGTTTTAGTTCAAGTTTGTTCTTTTCTTTCTCAGGTCATGTCCCGAGGAGTCATCCTTAAATATGCAGAACACAGCAATTACATGACCTCAAGTAAGAGTTTATGCTTTTATTCATTTGGGTCGATACACGTAGGATTTGACCCCAAAAAGCACAACAAATTCTTGATTTACAGCTTTCCTAAAATGACATACAGAGTTTGCTGCTGTGTTATGAATAAGAAAAAGCTACATTTTCTATTCGTAGGAAGATTTAGCAGCTGTTTGGACTTTAGTTTTAATTTTTATAATGCAAAGATGCAAGATGCAAAGACTGACTCATGAATATTACGTGTGTTTTTTCTGTCTCAGCGACGCAGGGAGAGCTGATGTTTAAAATGGACATCACCCCAGACATGGCTCCAGTCGTGACTCTGGTCGTCTACGCTGTCCTGCCCAGTGAAAGTGTGATCGCCGACACCAGGGATTTCCTCACAGAAAAGTGTTTAAACAACAAGGTATGAACTCGACAAGGTACAACTCAAGAGTAAATTAGAATTTGTTTTTGCCTGGCAAAAAAGGGTAATACGAAGGTATGAGCTCAACAGGGTACAAGGAAACAGAGAGTAAGAAATACTACATGTATTAACTTTTATTTTAGGCTCTTTATTCCAGGGAAAAAGTCACTGGCCCACATGGGCCACAGCCTCACCATGAGGGTAGGGGAAGAAGTATCTTTTGGCTCCCACATATAGTTTTAGCAGCACTAGTAGCAGTAATAGTTTTAGCATGGCCAGAAGCAGTAAAACTGTGTTCACACCGGTCGGCATGTTTGCGCCAAAATTCGCCTAAATGTGTGGAAAAATTCATCGGTTATTTATGCTGTTTACGCCTCAATAAGCTTCCAAAACGCTCTGATGCGCGTATAGGTGATGAAGCAAATAAAGAGTTATTCGCCGCTGATGCCTCTGCGTTCCAGGCTTCCCAGAGAGCTTTGGTTTGCTAAAGATGGATCGGGTTGAGAGAGTAGTTTGGACCTACTTGATACACAAATGCTACAGCTGAGACGGGGTCAGCGACGTCGTATCTGGTACATGAAACCCTCCAGAGGCGCACTGAGCTGGGGGAGTTTCATTTGTTTTGTCTGACGCAGGCCCAGTTTGACGACCTGCTCTCCCGCATTGAAGCCTGGATCACTTACCAGGACACCAACTACAAACACTCCATTCCAGCTGCAGAGCCCCTGTCCATCTCCCTACTTTTAGTAGTTTCTAATTGGCTGAGGCGGACTTCCAATGCGTCTGAAGATGGATTTTCCAAACTCCTGTGTTCGTCGCAGCTTCGTGCAAAGTTGCAGCCGCCGTAGGTTTGAGCTTCCACGTCGAAGACGCTGCATCTTCAGAGGCTCAAAAGCGCATCAACAGACACCTCAGATGCCGATACGAACCGCAAATACGCTTGAACACCCAAGACGCTGGTTTACAATTACTTAACATTGAAAATAGACAGAAAAACGCAAATATGCTGTCCGGTCTGAACGCACCATAAGAGTTTTAGCAGCGCTAGTAGCAGTAATACTAATATTGAAGGAACTGACTAGTGAACTGTTTAATGTCTTTGTGGACTTTGGAATCACATTAATATAAATAAATCAGTCCAGATTATTGATCTGTGTCTAGGTGCAACTGCAGTTCTCGCCTCCCTCTGCAGTAGTTGTAGTTCTTGTGTGTGTGTCTAGGTGGCGCTGCAGTTCTCTCCTCACTCTTCAGTAGTTGTAGTTCTTGTGTGTGTGTCTAGGTGCAACTGCAGTTCTCTCCTCCCTCTGCAGTAGTTGTAGTTCTTGTGTATGTGTCTAGGTGGAGCTACAGTTCTCTCCTCCTTCTTCAGTAGTTGTAGTTCTTGTGTGTGTGTCTAGGTGCAACTGCAGTTCTCTCCTCCCTCATCGGTTCCTGGTGACGACAGTTCTCTGAAAGTCTCCACCGCTCCTCAGTCTCTGTGTGGAGTCAGCGCTGTGGACAAGAGTGTTCTGATCCAGAAACCGGGAAAAGGGCTGGATCCAGATAAGGTACTGAGCTTGGACTGGACCTAGACTGGACCTAGACTGGACCAGGATTAAATGAGCTCTCTTCTCGTCAGATCTTGTCCCTGTTGCCGGTCAAACATCCTGAGACTTTTCCCTATCAGCTCGAGGATCCTTTGGGCTGTGTAAAAGTTCGCTCCAAAAGACAACTTTACCCCATCCCAGGAAGAAACCCCGACAATGACGTGTACAGCCTGCTGAAGGTAAAACTACCCCAGATGCCCTCCCACAGATTCTGCTTCTTGGATCACTCTCATGTCAAACTCAGAGCCATAACACGATAGACAGCTTCTTAAAAGTCTGATTTTTGAGTCAAGTTTCAGTCATAACTCCTCCCCTTTGGGCTGGACCAATCAGACGTCAGAAGAGTAAAAATATTGCTTTTCACTATAAAGACTTCGAACATTATTGTGTGGTTAAAGCTTTAGTGTAAGTTTGCCTGTTTTTGCAGAAACGAGGACTCAAAATGATCACCAACCTGTTCATCCGGACTCCGACGTGTGTGAACTTCAGAGGGACAGAGTATCATTTACAACAGTACCACATGTATGCACGAGAATACAGCTGGGAGTCCTCACGTGAGTATCTCCCATGGAGCTATACCTGGATAAGCCCCGCCCCCTCAGTCCCATAAGCCCCTCCCCTTCAGTCCCTAATGCTGTGTTCAAACCGGACAGCCTATTTGTGTTTTTACGTCCATTTTCAATGTTAAGTCACTGTAAACTCGCATCTTGAGCGTTCAAGTGTATTTGCGGTCCGTATTGGCGTCTGTTGAAGCACCTTTCTGCCTCTGAAAATGCAGCGTTTTGTGGAATGGAAGCTTCAACCTGCAGCGACCGCAGCTTTGAGCGAAGAAGTTGGGAAAATCCATCTTCAGCGCGTTGGAAGTTGGCGTCAGCCAATCAGAGACTCCACTCCTGTGACACATGACATGTTGTTCTCCTCACATCAAGGGGAAAGAACGACTGTTTACTGAAGTATTTTAATCATTTTATTAACCAAAGGTCGCTTGTTTGGGGCTTTTTTTCAAAGGCTTGGTCGCTCGTTGCTCTGAAAATCTAGCGACACAAAACAACACGAGACATGATGATTTATTCAAAATGCTGGTTGTGGTGTTTAAACATGCTGTTCGACGTGACACTGGAGGAGGACAGAGACGGCAAAAGGACACTGTCCGGAGGAGGAGAAAGTTGTGCGATACGACATTTTATAAATGCAGCAGCCTCTCTCTCTCCTTCTCTCTCTCAGTGATCTGTCTACAAGCAAAACAAAGCCTGCAAACAAGCGGGAACTCAAAGAAGCTTATTGGGGCGTTAAAAGTGTCTTTTTGTCCCCCGACGCATCAACAAGCATTGAGGCGTTTTGGACGCCTATTTAGACGGAAGCTTCGAAAATGTTCTGCATCAAAATACACTTTTACGCGCAAATACGCTGTCTGATGTGAACGCAGCATAATAAGCCCTCCCCCACTGTTCCAAATATCACGATATATCAACTATTCACAATTGTATTTATTTGAAAAAGGGACATTGCACATTAATCAATCATTGTCTTGAGCAGCCAGGCTTGGCTCGGCACCGATGGGACGGATGGGACCGATGGGGCCGATGGGACCGTCGCTAACTATGTCCTCGCCACAGCTATTTGGGTCTGCTGCTGCCGCTCCTCCTCCTCCTCCTCCTCCTCCACCGGTGCAGACCGTTAGGAACTTCTTTCCCGAGACCTGGATCTGGGACCTGGTGGAAGTGGGGTGAGTTTTAGTTTTAGTCCTGATTTAGTCCTGTTTTAGACCTGCTTTAGTCCTGCTTTAGACCTGGTTTTGTTGCATTTTAGTCCCGCTTTGGTCCCGTTTTAGTTAGGGATGCACCGATACCACTTTTTCTGATTCCGATCCGATTCAGATACTTTATTTTCCTGTACTCGTCGATACCGAGTACCGATACCGATATCAGGCATTATTTTTCCTAGAGGTCCTGAAGCTGTTGTAACTCTCATTATTGATTATATTGAGGGCACATCACAACATTCTTCATTTCAATACTTTGAACAGATGGAGAGCAGCTAAAATTATTTTGCTTTAAGTCATTTTTTGCTGTAATAAAGAAAGGAAATGGCTCTAGTTATTAACAGAAATCACAACATTGTAAATGCTTGTCCTTTAAGCAGAAAGCCTTAAAAACCCTGGATAAAATTTTTATAAAAGTATGCCTTGTAACCTACTAGTTGCACACTAAGATTATTATTTGTTAGAAAGTTGTAAATCTCTACGGCGCTCCATAGTACTCACGAAAAAAAAAAAATTTATCTCGTAATTACGAGATAGTTTTCTCGTAATTACGAGATAATTTTCTCGTAATTACGAGATAATTTAAATGGCTTTTCCCACATTCTGTATACCCACACGCTTCATATAGGCTAAGCTAGTGACTTTATCCACAACGAGTAGTCTTTTCTGTGCTAGCTTGATGTTTCTAAATAGCTAAGATGTACTTGTGGATTTCGTTATGTTAAATTAAGTGCCTGTGGTCTTCACTGCAATGTTTACGGTCGACAAAAAGTATGAAAATAGCTAATAACGTGACTGTCAACTCACGCTACAGTTAGCATGCTATTATAAAGACGGACAGTGTGTGGAGCTGTTCACCCACCAGAAAGTAGCTAGTGGTAATCGGCAGGTTTTTTAAATAAAACTCGATCTTCTTGACTGTTGACAGTCAGTCTCACTCATCCTTAGAAATGAGCGGCAGTTTTTCTGTGGCTCCAGCGTCTGGTTTTCAATTTATTTGGCCAAAAAGAAGAGAAATGCTGCACATTTGCTACCCTTCCGCATGGATCACCCAGAGTGGGCGGGTACTGCAAAAATGCCCGTATGTTGCAAGTCTGTTGCAGCACTTCTCTCCTTTTTGGCCAAATAGATTGAAAACTAGACGCTGGAGCCACAGAAAAACTGCCGCTGATTTCTAAGGATGAGTGAGACTGACTGTCAACAGTCAAGAAGATCGAGTTTTATTTTAAAAACCTGCCGATTACCACTAGCTTCTTTCTGGTGGGTGAACAGCTCCACTCACTGGCTGTCTTTATAATAGCATGCTAACTGTAGCGTGAGTTGACAGTCACGTTATTAGCTATTTTCATACTTTTTGTCGACCATTAACATTGCAGTGAAGACCACAGGCATTTAATTTAACATAACGAAATCCACAAGTACATCTTAGCTATTTAGAAACATCAAGCTAGCACAGAAAAGACTACTCGTTGTGGATAAAGTCACTAGCTTAGCCTATACGAAGCGTGTGGGTATACAGAATGTGGGAAAAGCCATTTAAATTATCTCGTAATTACGAGAAAATTATCTCGTAATTACGAGAAAAATATTTTTTTTTCGTGAGTACTATGGAGCGCCGTAAATCTCTGCAAATGCGTTAGAATAAAATGTTCTTATTTATTTAGAAGCACCTCCTTTCTCACATCTGCGCTCCTCCGCAGCGCTTAGCATTAGCCGCTTTAGCACAACAGTGAGTTTTCCTTCTGTCACCACGGCCACACTTTGGCCAATATGGACATGCTATACCTCTTTTGAAAGCTTACATTCTGCACTGTTCAGTCGCTAGATTTGTTTCTCAATTGCAACAAGTCACAATGCGAGCACAAGCATAGAAGCGCCAGCTACACTGAGCTACTTTAGCCGCTACATATCATAAATATCTGTCAACTCGGCCACACTTTGGACAATATAGACATGCTACACCTCTTCTGAAAGCTTACATTCTGCTCTGTTCAGTCACTGGATTTGTTTCTCAATTGCAATAAGTCATAATGCATGCACAAGCATAGAAGCGCCAGCTACGTTAGTCGCTACATATCATAAACAGCCTAGGCACACTGGGGTGATATCGGCAACTGACAACATTTAGAAGTTATAAATGTTTTCTTTCTTCATGTGTCACATCTGATATTAGGTGATTTAGTCTGTTTGAGAGTTGACTTTAGGCTCATGTGAGATAATATGAACTGTTCATGCAGAGCTCACTGCTGTAGCTGACAGGCTGCAAGTCAAACAAGACTCCGCTAAGTGGTATCGGTGCCTGGTATCGGGACCAATTTTACGAGTACGAGTATTAGGCACTGGTATCAACCCGATACCCGATACTGGTATCGGTATCGGTGCATCCCTAGTTTTAGTCCATGTTTTAGACCTGCTTTAGTCCTACTCCAGTCCTACTTTAGTTCTGCTTTAGACCTGTTTTAGTCCTGCTGCTTAGACCTGTTTTAGTCCTGGTTTAGTCCTGCTTTAGACCTGCTGCTTAGACCTGTTTTAGACCGGCTGTAGGTCTTGGTTTAAGCCTGCTTTAGTCCTAGTTTATTTCGGCTTTAGTCCTGCTTTAAATTATTTAGAATTACTACTGGTGTTACGTCACCAAATGAAGCTTAAACTGTGAAATGGATAAACCGTGTCCTACTCTCTTGGTCTGCGCAGTGACTCTGGCCATGCGCTGCTGCCTCTGACGGTGCCGGACACCATCACCACGTGGGAGACCGAGGCCTTCTGTCTGTCGCCGGTGCAGGGAATCGGACTGGCGCCTCGGCAGCAGCTCACCGTGTTCCAGCCCTTCTTCCTGGAGCTGACCCTGCCTTACTCCATCATCCGAGGAGAGACTTTTGAACTGAAGGCCACTGTCTTCAACTACCTGTCCTTGTGCATGATGGTGAGACTCTAGAGTGCATGATTTATTTCTCTGGCTTTGCATTTGGCACAATGGAAATGGGCCTAAGATCGACCCTTGGGGAACCCCACAGAGAACAGTGCAAACGTGTCTTAAGTGTGTGTTTTCTGTTCCTCAGATGAAGGTTGAAGCTGCTCCGTCTCTAGATTTCACCCTGACGCCTCTGTCTTCAGACCAGTACACTTCATGTTTGTGTGGGAACGAACGCAAGACCCTGAGCTGGACCCTGGTGGCCTCTGCACTCGGTAACACGCACAACCTGAACTACTACAGAACTTTTCATCTGATCAATGAGATTATAAAGCTTTTTTCCTTCAGGGTTAAGCAGTCCTGGTTCAGTTCTAACGTAGATTCTATTCAGTCTGTTCTGATCCAGTCCTGAATTACTGTGATTGACCTGTTTTTTGTTTGTTTGATGTTAATTTGTGCTGGCAGCTCATGTGGGTGCATGACTGTGTTTGCAGCGGTTACACTAGACATAATTTTAATCTGTCACCGTGACAGACAAGGTCCCAAAAACTGTCACGAGGTATTTTTATCTGACAATTTTTTTGCTCAATATTTCCTGTGTTTTTGTTGTTGTTGTTGTTTTCTGACACTGAGACTGAAGGAGGTGCAAAAAATTACTGAACTCTGTATAAATCATTTTTAAAGATACCTTTAGTGCGTCTGCAAAATGTATTGTCTATTTGACATGCAACAATCGCAGTGTTGAATGTCAGATGCTATGCATTTCTTACCAGTAGCACATTCCACATATCTCGGTTTTCGTTAAATCCAAACTTTGTGATATTTCAATTTCTCCAGCGTGAAAGCCAGTCCTTATTCTTCCAGGAAAGTTTTTCTAATGCAAAGTGATCCGAGCGCAGATCTGACAATCGCCAAATCAGGAGTTGCAGGAGCAACTTTTCGCTATTTTCAAATCTGACTAAACATCAATGTTTGTCTGTCAAGCGATCCTGGTCAAAAAACAAATCTTCTGATTTATAAACTACATATTGGCTCAATCTGCAGCAGCAGCTCACAGCTGCAGGCGTCAGACTCGCTGTGATGCTGCAAAACAACAACACATGAACGGGATTTAAAGCAGCTTTTGTCCTTCGTTGAGTCCTCATTTTGAGAGAGTGGATAAGCGAGTCAGGGTTAGGGTTAGGGTCCGATCTGGAAGTAGCTCTCTATATCAGTAGACTTCATGTAAAAGGGCAGCTCCATTTTCAGCCTTGGAATTTTTCCGTCATAACAAAATACAGTCCGTAAATGACCTCTGGTCTGAACACAAGGCCACCGGAGAGAGGACCCTTGGCACTCACTCTGGCTGAAGCTTATGATATGAGTTTTGGACCTACTCTTTGTTTGTCCAGTCACCCTGTTTTAGTCCTGTTTTAATCCTGCTTTAGTCTTATTTTAATCCTGTTTTAACCTGGTGAGTTAAGCGTGACACCGTCACGGTGACTGTTTTGTCTTTTCCAGGTAAAGTAAACGTCACAGTGAGAGCTGAGGCGATCCCATCATCAGTTCAGTGCAATAATGAGATCGTGGATGTTCCTGATGAAGGCCGAATCGATGTGGTGACCAAACCTCTGCGAGTGAAGGTTTGTAAAAACAGATAAACACCAGGAAATGTACAGTAAAGTTCATGTTTGTTTCTCCTCAGGCTGAAGGAGCTGAAGTGTCCAAAGCCTACAACTTGCTCCTCTGTCCTAAAGGTGGGTCACAATATTATGTATTTGGTTAAATAAATGCAGTTGGGCCTTTCGTAGACTTGTCTGTAAACACCAATGAGTCTTGTTTGTTCCAGGAGAGCCTCTGAAGGAGCAGGTGGAGCTGATTCTGCCCGAAAACGTGATCCAAGGTTCAGCTCGAGCTTCGGTGTCTGTCCTGGGTAAGACATCCACACTCATGCTTTGTAAAACACCAGGAGTAAAACTGATGAACGTGATGTGACTGTTGTGTCTTTGTGTTGTAGGAGACATTCTGGGCCGGGCCATGAAGAACCTGGACGGTCTGCTGAAGATGCCCTACGGCTGTGGAGAGCAGAACATGGCTCTGCTCGCTCCCAACATCTACATCCTCCAGTACCTCAAAGAGACGCAACAACTGAGTCCTGAGGTGGAGGAGAGAGCGCTCAAGTTCCTCAGCAGCGGTGAGAGAAAGAGACAGAGAGAAAACACTAAACATCTACATTCAGAGAGAGAGATTATAGATGACTGTGTTTTGCAGGATACCAGAGGCAGCTGAACTACAAACACAGAGACCACAGCTACAGCGCCTTCGGACGAGGAGACGGAAACACATGGTGAGAGTTTAAATGTTGGACAAAAGCTGCAGGAAGGAACCATCGTCCACAGAACCAGAAACTGGTTTTAAGTCAGTATCATTTGTAAAACCAGTCTTTAAAGGTGTGTTGTGTTTTAGGTTGACTGCGTTTGTGGTTCGCTGCTTCGCTAAAGCCCGGGCGTTCATTTACATCGACCCAGCCAGGCTCCACGACTCCAGAGTCTGGCTCCAGGGCAGACAGAAGAAGGACGGCTGTTTCCTGCCCTCGGGGAAGCTCTTCAACAACAGGATGAAGGTCGGGCCTCATATTTAACTGTCTTTGTCTGTCTGTGTCTCCATGTCTCTGTCTGTGTATTTGTCAGTCTGTCTGTAAAACAGATTTAAAAACTATCAAGCTACAGTATTCAGATGAAACTGTTTACACATCTGACTTTGGCCTCCTGAACTTGTAGAGACAAACATCGGGATTAAAATCGAGATAAAACTACTGTGCAGAAGACATAATCGTTTGTTTAAGTGAGCTTGTGTGTTGTGTTTGTGTTCAGGGCGGAGTCTCGGACGACGTCACTCTCAGCGCTTACATCACCACCGCCTTTCTGGAGATGAACATGTCCACAACTGTGAGTGTTTCTGCTGTTTCTGCGATACCACGACATTCTACAGACCAATCACATTTCACACAGACTTCAGTTAATCTTTCAAGACAGATGATCTCATATTTATGTCTTATTTTGGTTGGATAGTAGTAAATATTTAGCAGAATCAGATTTATTGCCATTGTCACAACATTCAATTATGTTTTGTGTGATTTATGGGCTGCTGCGTCTGTGCGCGCCGCCACTCGCTCTCCTGAAAGTTAAGCGTTGCAGAGCAAAACATCGTCTGAGTTTATGACGTCAGATTGTGCTGTGTTTATGTTTGTTCAGGAGCGTGTGGTGAGACGCAGCCTCTCGTGTTTGAAGAGTCACTCTCAGAACCTGGAGAACATCTACACCACGGCTCTGATGGCTTATGTCTTCAGTTTGGCCGGAGACACAGAGACTCGCGCTCAGCTCCTCGGCAGACTCAGATCTCAAGCCACAGACGAAGGTAAAGACTCATCAATGAGAAAACTACAATGAAATAATGTCTTTAGGATAAAACAGGAGGTTTACACGATTAAAACAATGAGGACGAGTGTCTTTAAACCAACAGATGCTGCGTTTCTGATGCAGATTCTATAGATTCAGCCTCTTTCATGGAGCAGAGATTATAATGAAGAAATCCAGTAGTTTGACTTACTCTGACACTTTTCTCTCGCTCACAGAAGAGGAAGTTTTTAGACTCGCTGCATGTGTCGTTCTCCTCAGAGTCCTAGTCCAGTAGGATCGTCTTTTCTTCAGTTTAAAGATCAAATATCTGCTCTAAACTTACTCAGCTGTGTTTATAGTCCAACACTGTAATCCGTAAACCCTCAGCTAAAGTCAGATGTTCTTCTGTTGTTCCTCTCTTGTGTTTTGCTGACATCCTGGTAGTTCCTCTTTTGTGTTTTGCTGACGTTCTGGTGCTTTTTCTCTTGTGTTTTGCTGACGTCCTGGTAGTTCCTCTCTTGTGTTTTGCTGACGTTCTGGTGCTTCTTCTCTTGTGATTTGCTGACGTCCTGGTTGTTCCTCTCTTGTGTTTTGCTGATGTTCTGGTAGTTCTTCTCTTGTGTTTTGCTGACGTCCTGGTAGTTCCTCTCTTGTGTTTTGCTGACGTCCTGGTAGTTCCTCTCTTGTGTTTTGCTGACGTCCTGGTAGTTCCTCTCTTGTGTTTTGCTGACGTTCTGGTGCTTCTTCTCTTGTGATTTGCTGACGTCCTGGTTGTTCCTCTCTTGTGTTTTGCTGACGTCCTGGTAGTTCCTCTCTTGTGTTTTGCTGACGTCCTGGTAGTTCCTCTCTTGTGTTTTGCTGACGTCCTGGTAGTTCCTCTCTTGTGTTTTGCTGACATCCTGGTAGTTTCTTTCTTGTGTTTTGCTGACGTCCTGGTAGTTTCTTTCTTGTGTTTTGCTGACGTCCTGGTAGTTCCTCTCTTGTGTTTTGCTGACGTCTTGGTGCTTCTCCTCTTGTGTTTTGCTGACGTTCTGGTAGTTCCTCTCTTGTGTTTTGTTGACGTCCTTGTAGTTCTTCTCTTGTGTTTTGCTGACGTCCTGGTAGTTCCTCTCTTGTGTTTTCCTGACGTCCTGGTAGTTCTTCTCTTGTGTTTTGCTGACGTTCTGGTAGTTCCTCTCTTGTGTTTTGCTGACATTTTGTTGCTTCTTCTCTTGTGTTTTGCTGACGTCCTGGTTCTTCCTCCTCAGGTGGTCTGGTGCACTGGTCGGGCTCCTCGGACTCTCTCTCGGTGGAGATCTGCTCTTACGTGCTCCTGTCCACTCTGACTCAGCCGTCTGTGAGTGCGGAGGACCTGGGTTATGCCTCTAAGATGGTGCGCTGGCTCACAGGACAGCAGAACTCTTACGGAGGCTTCAAGTCCACTCAGGTAAGACTCTTACTGGGGACTCCTTTGTTCTAGTGGGGACTTTAATGTTAGTGACACCTGGAGGTGTGAGAGCTTAAGTCTGAGTGGACCTTGTCCTCAGCCTCGTGCCCCTGCAGCTGCTCAGAGCTGTTCATAAGTCTGATCTGTGTTTGTGTTCAGGACACAGTGGTGGCGCTGCAGGCTCTGGCTCTGTACTCTACTCTGGTCTACAGTCGGGACGGGTCCAGCTCGGTCCTGGTCCAGAATCTAAACCGGCCTACAGAGGGATCTTTGTCCTTCACTGTGGAGCCCGACAACAAGCTGCTGTACCAGGAGCGAGCTCTGGAGAGCGCTGTGGGGCAGTTCAGCCTGGAAGTGAACGGAGACGCCTGTGTGTCTGCACAGGTCAGTCACAAGGACACTCACATCTGTCCTCTGTATCCTCTGTGCCCTCTGTGTCCTCTGTGTGTCTGCACAGGTCAATCACTCTTTCTTTTCTCTCTTCTCTCCTCTCTTTCTCTCAATCTCTACTTCTGTCTTCTCCCTCTCTCCTTCTATCTTCTCTTGTTCGCTCCCCTCTCCTCTCCCTTTCCTTCTCTCCTTCTCCCCTCCTCCTTCTCTCCTCCTCTCTTCTTCTCTTTCCATCTCTCCTTCTCTCCTCTTTCCGTCTCTCCTCTTTCCTTCTCTCCTATTCTCTTCTTTCATAATCTCTTTCTCTCTTCTCTCCTTTTTTCCTCTCTCCTTCTCCCCTCTCTCCTCCTCTTCTATCTCCTTCTCTCCTCTTTCCTTCTCTCCTTTCTCCTTCTCTCCTCCTCTCTCCTTCTCTAATCTCTCCTCATCTCCTAACTCAGACCTTGTTTCCTCAGATCTCTTTACACTACAACATCCCTCCTCCGTCCGAGGTCAGGACTCTGGGGGTGAAGGTCACAGGTCAGATGGAGTGTGGAAGCTCTCAGCTGCAGCTCCAATCCAGGCTCGGTAAGAACACACTCACACTTTTCACCCTCTCTCTTCACTCCTGCAGTTGTATTCTTTCTTGTCCGTGTTTTGCAGATACTTTGGGGAACTGAACAGCACAAACATGGTGATCCTGGACGTGAAGCTTCTCTCTGGTTTTGTCTCTGGAGCTGATCCTGTCGAGACCGTGAGTCGTTCAACGAGCTTCAGTAAAACTACAAATGTCACGTAATGTTTCTGTGGTGAAAGTCCAATTACAAGTGTTTGTGCGTCAGTGAGAAATGAGCTTCAGACTGAATGATTCTGACTTTAATCTTTGGGTAAATCTATAATTGTTGGACGTGTGTGTTTCAGGTGGAGATTGAAAATAAAGTGGATCGAGTGGAAGTGAACAAAGACCATGTTCTGATCTACATACGAGAGGTTAATCCCTGTTTTAGTCCTGTTTCAGTCCTGTTTTAGTCCTGTTTTAGTCCTGGTTTCAGTCCTGCTTTAGTCCTGTTCTAGTCCTTGTTTTAATCCTGTTCTAGTCCTGGTTTCAGTCCTGTTTTAGTCCTGGTTTCAGTCCTGTTTTAGTCCTGGTTTCAGTCCTGTTTTAGTCCTGGTTTCAGTCCTGCTTTAGTCCTGTTCTAGTCCTGGTTTCAGTCCTGTTTCAGTCCTGTTCTAGTCCTTGTTTTAGTCCTGCTTTAGTCCTGTTTTAGTCCTGTTTTCAGTCCTGTTTTAGTCTGTTTTAGTCTGTTTTTTTTAGTCCTGTTTTAGTCCTGCTTTAGTCCTGTTTTAGTCCTGCTTTAGTCCTGTTTTAGTCCTGTTTTTAGTCCTGTTTTAGTCCTGTTTTAGTCCTGGTTTCAGTCCTGTTTTAGTCCTGGTTTCAGTCCTGCTTTAGTCCTGTTCTAGTCCTTGTTTTAATCCTGTTTTAGTCCTGCTTTAGTCCTGTTTTAGTCCTGTTTTCAGTCCTGTTTTAGTCCTGTTTTAGTCCTGTTTTAGTCCTGTTTTAGTCCTGCTTTAGTCCTGTTTTAGTCCTGCTTTAGTCCTGTTTTAGTCCTGCTTTAGTCCTGTTTTAGTCCTGTTTTAGTCCTGTTTTAGTCCTATTTTAGTCCTGGTTTCAGTCCTGTTTTAGTCCTGGTTTCAGTCCTGTTTTAGTCCTGCTTTAGTCCTGTTCTAGTCCTGGTTTCAGTCTGTTTTTAGTCCTGGTTTCAGTCCTGTTTTAGTCCTGGTTTCAGTCCTGTTTTAGTCCTGGTTTCAGTCCTGTTTAGTCCTGTTCTAGTCTGGTTTCAGTCCTGTTTAGTCCTGTTCTAGTCCTTGTTTCAGTCCTGTTTTTAGTCCTGTTTTAGTCCTGTTTCAGTCCTGCTTTAGTCCTGCTTTAGTCCTGGTTTCAGTCTGTTTTAGTCCTGTTTTAGTCCTGGTTTCAGTCCTGTTTTAATCCTGTTTTAGTCCTGGTTTAGTCCTGTTTTAGCCCTCTTTAACCCTGTTTCTTGTCCTGACCCACAGTTGACCAAAGAAGAGCCGATGGAGCTCTCTCTGACTCTGACACAGGAAACTCTGGTGCAGAACCTAAAACCTGCCGTGGTCAAAATCTACGACTATTACCAGCCAAGTAAAGACAATCATTTCAGTCTTTTTCACACACAGATGTTTTAATAACCCGTGTTTTTTGTGCTGTTTTCAGGCGACCAGATGGAGACAGACTACACTTCTCCTTGTGCTGAACCATCAGGATAACAAGGCAAAACTGAACCTTTTGTACAAGTATCAAGTCGCTAATAAACCAGAGAATTTAACCAATATGTTTCCAATTCTAATTTGTGTTTTCGGCTGTAATTTTTGAATAATGTGCGATTTTGAGGTTTAAACCCACATTTTTTACATGTCAGCGCGTTCGAAACAAGGTGAATTTTGGATTGCCATGTTAAGTCTCTTTGGGGCGCGTTGATGTGACCGAACATTCGCACAGACACGATCCGAACGACCACCTGTGCTTAGCAAAAATGACTAAACTTAAGTTGCAACTCTTCTGTCTTTGATTTCCTCAGTCCAAATAGCAGCCATTTTCCTCCATTCTTACCTCCTGTTTGAACTCGTGTAAAGGGTGATTTATAGTTCAGTCACGTGGTCACAGTCTGCCTTTGGAGCTTCTGTTTAGAGCTGATCAGATTCCAGGTGAGTCTGGTCAGTTAAACCAATCACTTGTGCACTTTGAAGCCAAGTGACTTTTGAGCGTAGCAGCACGAGAACTGCACGAACACGGCTCGAGCCCTTTTGACGCTTTACAGGCGAGATTTCAAATAACGCCCCTGATAAATGTAAATTGTAGTGGGTTCCAGACGTCTGCCCGCTCTTCACAAAATATTTTTCTTTAATTTAAATTTTCACACATATCATTAGACTCATAAGTCCTTAAATACAAATATGTTTAAATCTAACAATGTTCTGTTGTAATTCAGGGGGTCTGGGGGCCCGTCCACCAGGAAAATTTTTTAAAATTCAATGCAATTTCCTGTATTTTGAGTTTTAGATGTAATGATCCTATAATTAAAAAGACATGAGGCAGTTAAAAAAAAAATCAAATAGGGTCCCCCTGTAAAATCAGATGTAGGGGGCCTCAGCCCCAGATGTACCCCTCAACTCCGCCCCTGTAACACTCAGGACTGTCCTGTTTGACCAGAGAAGAGAAAATACTGACCTGACAAAACCGTGTGCAGCAGGAGCAGTGTCTGTTTTATGTCACGTTCATTCCCGTTCTTGTATTTTCACACGTTTTATTTCACTATATTTGGGATCTTTTCTCGGTGGATATAAGGCAGATTTGCACAAAATAAGGCTCAATATTGAAGCTCCAGTTTCACAGAAAATTATTTGAGACCCAAATGCGTAAATAGCAATTGGTAAGTAGCTCTGCTTTGATACTGACAGCTGTGTGCAACTTCCAGAAGGAGAGAGAGCAAGCGTGTGGAGGTTGATGTTTCTGAATGAGCCAAAGAGCTGCGCTCGGACCGGCCAAAAGCTGCCTGCAGCTCACGAGCCTCGGGGTCACCACCTCTGGCTTAGCATGATTGTGTTCCTTGTTAATCAAAGATTCAGGAAACTGTATTCAGAGTCTCTGATTTTACTTAGTGCTGTTAATGATCACCCTTTGAGCTCAGAATCTCCGGGGCGTCCCTCCCTCACTCTGCGCCCTTAGCATTTGCCTAAACTGCCTATGCAACAAGCCGGCTCTGGAACACGGCACTAGTGTTGTTGCAAACTTTCTAATCGGCTTCTAGAAGCCCTTAACCTGGCTCACGCCAGATGGATCTGTGTTGAACTCCTATCTGAGTTCTAACTATATCCATCTGGGACTTGACTAGCTGAAAGCGTTTGAGAAAAGGTGGGGCGTTTAGTGAAATACTTGGAGCTGATTGGGTGTGGGGCCGACCTTATTTGAGCTAGCCAATCACAGCAACAACTCATAATGGTGTATCCAATGTCCGCTTGGGATAGAACAAGTGTCACACACACTGCTCTTCTTTCAAAAAGAAATTACTCTGTATTTCTGCTGAAACCGCATCAAAAGCAGCAGAAACACAAACATCCATAGGAACTGGCGTCTTTGTTTAGCTTGAATCAGACTCGGCTGCGGCACCGGGGAGCTAACCGTGTTAGCCCGCCCTGCTACAATGTGATTGGTTCAAAACCACACTGCTGTGATGTGATTGGGCTGGTCATCGCTTGGTTCGGACTCTCAAACCAATCGAGCCGGACGAAGGCCAGATGGTTTCTCTCGTGTTTGTGAATTCACAAATACTAGATAAACCATCTGACTGGCCAGGTTAAGAAGCCCTGGAAGGAAACAAAAGACAGAAGCTTCAACAGCAGCCTGTGCAAGGACGTAACGTAACAAGGAACAATAATCACCCTTAAATAACAATAATCCACGCTCCAAATACTGTTTTTCTGTAAGCGTCAGTTTCAATACATCGCTTTAGTCATTAAATGAAAAACACACAAAACTCCAAACGTAATGGTACATTTCTTTATTTCTCGTCGACAGGAAGCGTAAAAGTTACAGCAGGCACAAATACAGATTGGCTAGAGACGAGTCACATGACCTCTGTCCGTTTTGTCACCCCCAAATATGGTCGCGCTTCCTGCAAAACAACCCTGCTCAAAACATGACATTCTTACACAAATCTTTGGGATCAAACCTTTTATTTTCACATTTCCAGTACAAATTCTGATAGAAAAGTGGTCAGTTTCACATTATTTCATATTAAAATACATTTCTCAGGACGTTATTGCATTCACGTGTGCTTTACGATTGGTTTTATTGCAGAAAATCAAATGAGTTTTGCGACGTTTCCTCAAAAAACAATGGAAACCCTGTAGTTCCAGTGTCGTGCTGCGGGGGGCGCTGCTGCTGCTGACTCACACTTGGCTTATAGACACAGTATTTACAAAAGAAGAAGAAGACTTTTTTTTTTAAACGGCTAAAACTGGGCCAAACACATTCACGGCGTCGAGTTTTGAGCGATACGTGGCGAGGACGAGGTTTTAGACATTTACAGATTAAACAAGAGTCGAGGTAAAGGCGAGAGAGATCGTTGTCATGGTAACAGCGGTGTAAAAAAACTAAAAATACTGAAGCAGATCCTTCTCATGTGGTCAGACTTTTTAGATTCATGCTCATTTCTTTGGATCTGTTAGTCACACATTTATAAAAAGTAAAAACCGAATGAAAAAGATTCGTCTTGGCTTCAAAACGTAATTTTTGTACAAACTGAGGAAAACGTACAGTATGATCCTTTCAATTAAACAATAAGAACATTAATGTAATAACTCTGATTACACTGAAATTAATGTAATTCATGTAAATTCTGAATTGTGCTGCAAATGGAAATGTATTTAAAAATGTAGCACAAAAACATGTTTACAAGTGCATTTTAAATGATAAAAACTTCTTCTTGCAGAAGTTTGGAGCATTAAAAACATTTCAAATGTCTGCAAAATCCCAACGTAAAAACAATGAGTAAAACATATGCCTGTTTCAATAACATCTATCAAATCTTACAAATGTACAAAGTATCCAATTATTACAAATCTAACGTTATTGAGTTTGTGCTCATAACAGTTTAAAGCCTAAACGCTCAGCGGAGGAGGAAAACACGTCCTGCTGTTGTGATCTCATGAAACACCGGAGTCATCTGTGCTCCTGATAAAGTTATTTGATCTTCAACGAGACTTTTATTTGGGCGCATGCTCTTCTTGAGCTACTGGAGCGAAGACAGTGGGCGAGGGGTCTGCGGAGGCTGTTAAGGGCGGACTTGGGCGGAGTTGCATGTAGAGGGATCCCCGCATGACCCTGCCAAAAGTTGGCCACTGTCCAGGGTGTTCCCCGAGAGGCTCCTGTCAGGAGTGACCTCTTACAGGAACAAGTGGTAGAAAATGAATGAAGTTACTAAATGTATCACGAAAACCCCTAAAAGATCGAGCCTTTGCCATCTCTGCTCCCACCCTCTGGAACTCTCTGCCCCTTCACATCAGAAACTCAGACTCAGTGGACATTTTTAAAAAAACTGCTCAAATCCCACCTTTTCCTCAAAGCTTACAACCCGGACTAATTGACTGTATCGATACTGTTTGTCTGTTTGTCTTGTTATGTGTTCTTATGTAAAGCGTCTTTGCGTTATCCTGAAAAGCGCTATATAAAACTTATGTAGTATTATTATTATTATTATTATTATTATTAAAAGTGATATTTAATTCAATCTTCTTGGCTTGGAGCAGGAACAACTGAACAACCACTTCATTGTGGTTCATGTGAACTTTCGGGAACGGTGCAGGTGAAAAACATGAGCCGGGGGTCTGGGGGTCCTCCCCGAAAACTTTTTGAAAAATTAATTAATTTTGGTGCATTCTGATGCATTTTACATGTTTTCCCAAAGGCTGCAGAAAATCTGAATAAAATCATGTTTTTGACACTTGGGAAAATGGGCCAATCATTTCCCAGTTGTTCCAGGACGCGTGGGAACTCTGAATGTTATACACGTTTTATTATGTCATGTTTTCATTTAGCCTGAAACGAGGCATCTTTATGTGAAGAATTACTGATCAGCGTTACCACGGAAACGATCTCTCTGGTGCTTATCGTGACTCGGAGCCCAGAAGTAGCCCGGACGACACATTCAGACAGAGTTTAAAGTTTACAAAGATGACTCATGGCTTTAGTCCAACACTTCCTGCTCCGTGGCTTTTGTTTGAAGAGTGCAAAACCGAGAAATTTTACTCAGGCGCAAACGGCAAACTCACACGTTCAGGAGCAAACTTTTAAACCTTTAACAAGCGTCCTGCCTCGGCTCCTTCAGAAAAACACGTGACAGTTCAGCGTTTGCGCCTGAGTTTCGTCTCAAACAGTCGAGTTTAACAGTGCGAGAGCCAGAGACCTGTTCAGTTCAGAGGCTGCGGCGACAGTAACAGTCAGGAAAACCACTTCAGATCACGACATCGTTCAGAAGATTATTGCACAAATACATCAGAGAACAGAGTTTACACAAACGCAGAGGGACGGACGGGAGAGCTTCGCCTTCGGGACAAAACGGAGGCAAACGTGAAGAGACGGCTCAGGCTTCCAACGATTCTACTGGAGATTTTTATATAGAAGAAGAAAAACATTTAGATTCTCATTTATCAGTCTGGAATAAATTAAGAATTTCCTGTTTGTCAATGCAAAACAGTCTGAAATACCAGTTTGTCAAAGCCTGATTGTGTCAGACGTCAGAGGTTTAGCAGGTTTGTCACTACACTGTAAAAAGTAACAGGGCAGATTAATTTAAAAATACTTTAAAGGTGCACTGCGTAATTGGCAAAGGTTTTGAACAAGGGCGCCATCTTTGGTGTTTTGTGGCACTGCACCCACCCTACTATCAGCAGCTGAAGACTATTTTAGGCTGAAAAGATTCTTTTGACACATTGGTATTTTCTGCTAAATGTTTTCTGAGTTTTTTGTATGAAAAAGTAGTTGCTGACTGACTGACTGATCAGTTTTCAAACTCCAAAAGTTACACAAGGAAAGATTATTGAGAGTTTGAGGAAAAGTTTTGTTTTAGCGTAAACAAGCTCTTTACAGGACTCATTTCTCATAAACTAAATGCTCAGTGGAAATGTATTACTAAAATATAAACCTTACCAAGACAAACAGTTAAAGCACTAAATCATGTGTCTAAATGTAGATTTACTTTGACAGGCCTGAGAGTTTGACCTTCTAATGAAAATAATGGACAGATGAACGTCTTATTAATCTCCAGCACAATTCTACTTTCTCGAAAACATGTCTGAGTCCGAGTGCTGCTCACCTCTATGTCAGTCGGCCTCAGGCCGGTGCCGTTACGCTAGGCTAGTTGTTATGATAATTATTCCGTGTGTTATGGGGATTCGGAAGCTAGATGGCAGTATTTACCACTGATTATTTATTTTATTTTTTATTTTTACAGAAATACATTTTATTTTTAAACTTTTGTTTTTACAGTCTTTACAACATTTGTCTGTTGTATAAAACCAAGAGCTTTAGCGAAATAAATAGAAATAATGAGAATAATCCAGTGAAGGAGGACTAGGACCAGCTCCACTCACATTTATGAGTCTGTCTGCGCTCACAGAGGAAACCTCGGTAAGTTTACTAAACATCATGGACACATTCAGGCCTGGGCCAGTGGACGGTCATTTGATATATCGTAATATTGAGCATTTTAACTTACGCAATGCACCTTTAAGTACAATTTCTGCCTCATTGTTTTGTGTCAGTGAGTCTGTTATTCTCTCTCTTCTCTTTTCCTCTCTTTTCTTTTTCTCTCTCTCTCTCTCTCTCTCTCTCTCTCTCTCTCTCTCTCTCCCCTCCTCTCTCTCTCTTGTCTCTCCCTCTTTCTCTTTCCCCTCTTCCATTATTTTCCCCACATTCTCTCTCTCTCTTCCCCCTTCTTTCCTTTCTCTCTCTCTTTCTTTGACTCACATTGTCAAGTTACATCAACCCAAAAGATTTAAGTTCTTTTAAATTACTTTTTACAGTAAAGCCTGTAAAAACCTCCAGCAGAACCACGTTTCCTCGCTCTGAGCCGCTCTAACTTAAAGTGCTTCAGCTCAAATCTCTTTAAAACTCACACGACGGCGGAGGAGGAGGAAGAGGAAGAGGCGAGGTTTGGGGGGCAGTAGGGGGCGCTCTGACACCACCACATCAGTCTGTCTTTAGTGAATCAAACGGTTTTATCCTCGACGAAGGGCCCTGAGCTCTGAAGCCACTTTACGCAGCTCCGACTCGATCTCCAGAAGCTCCTGAGAGGAAAAGAAACACATCAGTCAAACAACATTTATTAATTACGTTATTATAGGTATTACAGGCAGAGGGGGGTCTGGGGTCCTTCTCCAGCATTCTCAGGCACAGCAGCCACACTCCTGCTTTAACCTGTGTCCTCTCACCTCTCCTTCGTCCTCGTCCTGGTCCTCTTCTCTCTCTTCCTCTCTGTCGTCCTCTCTCTCATCTTCTCTCCCATCCTCCTCTTCTTCTTCTTCTTCTTCTTGCTTCTCTTGTTTCTCTCGTTCAAACTGTCTGGTCGCTTCATCACTTGCTTTCTCCATCTCTCTCTTCTGTTCCGTCTTATTGTCTGACACAGTCTCTGTCTCTGTGGGCTTCACTTCTGCGTCGCTCTTCACCGGCTCAGTCCTGAAAAAATACAATAAACATGTTTGAAATGAGAGTCACAGGGCTCTATCCCCCCAGCGCTGTGGACTTACTAGTTAGTGATGGGAGTATCAATTTGCAAGTATCGATCTATCGATACCCATGCATAATTTTTTTGGCATCAATCTCACGACCAAAGTGTTGATACTCTCACTCTCTCTCTTTTTTTTCTTTTTAATACACGCGAAGATCTATGGTGAACCTGAAGCGCTCGCCAAACACGGCTCAAAAACACCCCTATTAGAGGCAGAATGGACTGGTCCATCTGTGTCACGTGTCCCGCCTGAGTTTTTTTTTTTTTTTTCCTACTTCAGCAACAGGCGACAGCGAGAGCCCTGCCTAGCACGAGGCCGGTCGGTCACTACAACAAATGTCTCAGCGGAAAAGGAGTGTGGTGTTGGCATATTCAATGTTTATTGCACTAATCATATACAGATATAAAATTTGAAATATACTGCTTCATTGTAAAGTTTGTTACACTAGTGAATACTTGAAGCTTGCACATTTCAAATATTTTTATTATAATGTACTTCATTGTAAAGTTTGTTACACTAGTGAATACTTGAAGCTTGCACATTTCAAATATTTTTATTATAATGTACTTCATTGTAAAGTTTGTTACACTAGTGAATACTTGAAGCATATGCATGTTTTAAATATGTTTGAATATAATGTGGTTTATTCAAATATGATTGTGTTTTATTTTACATTCTTTGTTTTTTGCACTGCTGACTGCATGTTTTTTGTATTTCATCTGAGTTTGACAATATCAAAAGTATTCTATGGATAAGAATTTGTGTTTGTGTTCATTTGTTACCATAACACTTACTAGCATTAGTGACTAAGAAGAAGCTTATACATTTTGTAATTTCAGATTAAGATTACAAACCATAATGTATTCAGTATATTAGGAAAGGATCCGATACACGTCTTTAAAATCACTCCCAGTATCGGCATCGATTGATATACTCCTAAAATACTCAGTATTATCACTACCACTAGTGGCTCTGTCCAAGCTCTATAGACTGTCAGTGTGGGAGGTGTGGCTGCAGATGTGAGGCACATTTCATTCAGTGAACCTGAGATGTGTCTTGTCTGTGACAAGTGAGCAGTGCATTAACTCTTTCCTAGCCAATGACAAGAATATTCGTCATTGTGAGGTCAACCGTAGCCTGCCATGGATGCCTATTACTGTCATGAGCCTTTTATTAAATGCAGCGATAGACGACTGTCTGATGCACAATTCACCAGCAGCCATACACAAGATACAGTTTCATAGATTCACCACCAGAGGGGAGTGTAGTGTGAGTACAAAGACCCAGAGGAAGTCAAAGGACCAGAACATACACATGCTCTTGTTTACAATTCAGAGCGCAGTCGGCTGTGTTTGTGTCATCAGCTGCATCTGGAGGCCGGTTTTCTTTTCAAACGGATAACAGTGAAAACACGTTGGACTAAAAACATAGTTTAAACATAGAGTAGGGTTAGAGCAGATATTTGATCTTTAAACTGAAGAAAAGACGATCCTACTGGACTAGGACTGGACTAGGACTGGACTAGGACTCTGAGGAGAACAACACATGAGTTAATTAATCTGTTCTTTCTTTATAGGCATTTAGGCCTTCAGAAACAAATTTTGACTTTCAATATTTATGAAGCTAAAGCATTGATATGTGTCTTTTTTCACTCACTGGTTAGTCTGTGTCTGATTCTGTGGAGCTGCTGTGCTGGGTTTGGTCCTCTCTTCTTCTTCTTCCTTTCTCCGTCTCTTCTCTTCCTCCTTCTCCTCTTCCTCTCTGACTCTCTGCACTTTGGCCTCCAGCTCCTTCAGCTCCTCCGTCTTCTTCTCCACCTCCGACTGTCTGAGCTCGGCTGCAGGTTTGTTCTGAAGGTCCTGGAGCTCCTTCTGCACCTTCTCCTTCTCCACCAGCAGCTCCACCTCAGACTTCCTCCTCTGCTCCGCCTCCTGAAGCAACAAACAAGACCTGATCAAGGACTAAACGAGACCAGAGTCAGGACTAAACAAGACCAGAGTCAGGACTAAACAAGACCAGAGTCAGGACTAAACGTGGACCAGAGTCGGGACTAAACGTGGACCAGAGTCGGGACTAAACGTGGACCAGAGTCAGGACTAAACAAGACCAGAGTCAGGACTAAACGTGGACCATAGTCGGGACTAAACGTGGACCAGAGTCGGGACTAAACGTGGACCAGAGTCGGGACTAAACGTGGACCAGAGTCAGGACTAAACAAGACCAGAGTCAGGACTAAACGTGGACCATAGTCGGGACTAAACGTGGACCAGAGTCGGGACTAAACCTGGACTAGAATCAGGACTAAACGTGGACCAGAGTCAGGACTAAACGTGGACCAGAGTCAGGACTAAACGTGGACTAGGATCGGACTAAACAAGACCAGAGTCAGGACTAAACGTGGACCAGAGTCAGGACTAAACGTGGACCAGAGTCAGGACTAAACGTGGACTAGAATCGGACTAAACAAGACCAGAGTCAGGACTAAACGTGGACCAGAGTCAGGACTAAACAAGACCAGAGTCAGGACCAGAGTCGGGACTAAACGTGGACCAGAGTCAGGACTAAACGTGGACTAGGATCAGGACTAACCTCAGTGTCTTGTTGTTTGTCGTCGTAGTTTTTCTTCTTCTTTGCCTCCTTCATCAGCTCCGTCACTTCATCCTCCTCTTCGTCGCTCCTCTCTCTCTCATCATCATCATCGTCTTCATCATCTTCATCATCCTCTCCTTCGTCTTCTTCGTCTCTGTTGTAGCCTTCCTCTTCCTCCTCCTCATCGTCGTCATCATCCTCGTCTTCGTCTCTGTCGTCGTCTCTTTCACGTTTTCTCTCTAAAAACAGAAAATCTACTCATGAGCTTTGGACTTCCACCACAAAAGAAAAAAAATTGCCGGAGGCTCCAAGCTGTTATACAGTAGACATTTGAAATCACTATGACTTTTTAGTAAGGCTGGATCAAACAAGTAGGACAAGACCTATCAAAATCTGTCGGACAAAAGAGAAAGACTGTGGAAATATCACTAACCTTGCGTGCTTCGATTCTACTGGGAAATGGAGGTAAAGACTAAAGAACAACCGGCACCTTCTCAACTGACTTTATTTTTTCACACGCTTACTGCCAACCTCAACCCGCACTACTGCAGTGTGATTGGCCAGATGGATTTCTCTCAAGTTTATGAATTCACAGATGTCATGAGGGCAGGGGCGTAGTACCAAATTCTGGGCCCCAGGTAAAATTTTTGTCGATGGGCCCCTTTTGCATAATCTGTTTAATATTTTAGTCCACTCTCGTATTTTTCTATTTTTTTGTGTTTTGTTTCCTTCTTGAATGTTCATGGATTTAATTTATAATGTTGCTAATAATAAGATTTTTGCAAGCTTCAGCAGATCAAAAAGAATCCTTTGTAATGCTAACTTTCAAGATTTTTATTGCCATAACTGACAAAACAATTTACATTTAGGTGTTTTTGTGTCCAAACCGCCAGGTTGGAACTGTGTTCACTTGAATAAAGACAAGAATGTTTTAAACCCACTGTTTTACATTTTAGCTAAGTCAACTTAGCAAAAATATACTTGGAAAATGTTTGTGATATTTTTTGTCACATTATAATGTTGATTTAGAAGTTGTGATATGCATTCTCAATATTCGAGTGAATATGCACATTGATTGAACCGATCATTTTGTGTCAAACTGTTTTTTTGTTCAATAAAATCTGCAATTTTTTACTTATTATATTATTAGTTTTAGCTGTTAAACTTGATTTGGCCAATTAATATTCATATTTGTTCAGTATGTTTTTTTGTTTTGTTTTTCATCAAAGTCTATTTGCCAATATCAGAAATAATGTATTTAGAGGAACAATCTATCTCACAAGCAAAAATGGGGGCCCCTTTCCTGCTCTGGGCCCTGGGAAACTAGCACCATTTACCCCCCCAGTCCGACACCCCTGCATGAGGGAACCCATCTGGACAGGTTCTGATGTTTGGGGTTGATACGAGACTTTGGAATGGAGCAGATATCTTCTTGTGTTTGCGCTTCGTGAGTCTGTCAGAGCCTGAGCTGGTTCTGGGCTGATTTCTTAGTTTTCTTCCAAGTAAGAACCACTGAATGTTGTTAGAGCCTCACCCATCACTGTGAGCTCTACACCAAAGCCCAGTGGCAGACGTTACACCCACTGGATACTTCTGGTCTAGAAAGCTCTCTTAAATATGGTTCCATCTTATTTGTCTTCGCTTTTCCAAAGAGCCACCAACCATTACAGTTTGTGCTCTGGTGACATTTATCAGCTGCATGTTCCTCGTGTTTGAACCGAGCTGGACAAACAAGCTTTTAGTTTCTCTGCTTCCTCTTCATGGAACTTACTTCAGACAGAAACTAAATGGCCTGCTCTGGTTCCTTTTAACATGTTTCCATCTTTTTTACTACAACGACAGCGAGATTTTATTTCTCAGTGCTTGTGTGAACTTGTGTCTATAGCCTACTGTTAAATCATGCATTTCACTTTTTTATTTTAACACTAAATGAAATTTAAATATTGTATTTTAGATCTGTTTTAAATGGGAATGAATTGTATTTTAGTGTTTATAATGCTCTTGTCGTGTGCTGCTTGACCTCTTGGCCAGGTCCCCTTGAAAAAGAGATCTCCATCTCAGTGGGTCCCTCCTGGTTAAATAAAGTTTAAATAAATAAATAAAAACTCACTGTTAACACTCTAGTCTCACAGCGAGAAGTTGGCAGGTTTGACTGCTGTGCTGCTCAGGTTTTTCTGTGTGGAGTTTGCATGTTTGTCTCTGTTCTCTCCGCTCCTGACAGATGCCTCAGAGGCTTTGTCAGGATGGAACTTCCCCAAAAGAAAAGTCAAGTCTACTCTCTCTGCTCTATCTTGCTGTGTTTTAGATTAGAATGTCTGTAGCCTTATATTCTTCTCTTTTGGGTGCTGTTCCTGTAGTAGATGTGTTGTTTTTACCTCGCTGAGCCAGATCTTGCAGCTCCTGGAGCAGACCGTGGTGCCTCTGGACCTGCTGCAGCTCCTCTGAGGAAAACACACACGAGACACAGAGTTAAACTTCATTTTAACGTCAAACAGAAGCAGGAGCAGCGCAGGAGAGAGAGATCTGTACCTGCTAACTGTGGCACGCACTGGTCCTGAGAGTCGTCTCCGCTCAGAGTCTGCTGGATGATGCAGTCCACCTGAAATCACAAACGGCATGAGAGAGACAAGAGACAGGATCAGAGGAGCAGCAGCACTCTGGAACTTCTCTCAAGTGTTTTCTAACAAATACAGGTGCTTTAATGGACACAATAGTTTGTTTTCAGTGGAATCCAGTCAAAAAACAACTTTTCCACCAAGATTCTGTCTGAGTAAAGTCCCAGAGTGCTGCTTTAAGTTGAATATAAAGAATAAAAGTTCAAACCTTTGCTTCTTTCAGAGACGAGGACGAGAGCGGCCGACATCCCACTGAAGAGAACAAACAGACTTTAGTCAGAATAAAGAGAATAAATCCTTTAAAGATCAGACAGAGACGGAGAGATCAGAGTAGATGTGACAAAAATTTCTTGGAGCCAGATCACATTTTTTTCTAGATTGTATTTTCTTGTTGCCTTTGAGGTAAGTAAAATGATCTGCTTTTTCAGAAAGTTCCTTCTTTGCTGTGATTGACTAAATCCAGCTGTCAAAGGCTGACCAGTGTTGCCAGATTTTCAGACAGAAACAAGCGACCAAACCTTTAAAAATAAATCCAAAAACAAGTGACCTCAGCACAACAACAATAAAGTTATTAAAACAACCACTTGCTTTGTACAGGGTTGCCCAAACTTTTTTCCTTGGTGTGCCCTTTCGCGGGTCAATTTTGCCCCCCTGGTGGGTCGAGTTTGGTCCTTTTAAGATTATTCTAGGTGTTTCTAAAGTCATTCCCATGTCGCCCCAAAGTCAGACCCTCAGGTTGAGAAGCACTGGGTTAGAGAAAGCAGGAAGAGGACAGAAGGTCTAAAGTGCAGAGAGAGAGAGAGAGAGAGAGAGAGGGAAAGAGGAGGAAGGGCAGAGAGAATAATCCTCTTTAACGGTTTAACTTAATGAGGTTTAACTCTCCACGTGGACCAGACGCAGCACCTGAAACTAAACCAGGACTTCAACTGTTCAAGGTCCAACAACAAAGCTCCAAAAACAGTTCAAAACAATTAAAAACAACCTTAAAACAGCTGAAACTAAACTAGAACTTCAACTGTCCAAGGTCCAACAACAAAGACCAAACACCGCCAAAAATAACCTCACGAGGACTTGAGGTTATTTTTGACTAAACCAGGACTTCAACTGTCCAAGGTCCAACAACAAAACACCAAAAACAGTTAAAAAGTCCATCAACAAAGGGCCGAAAACGATCAAAAACAACCTCCAAACAGCTGAAACTAAACTAGGACTTACACTGTCCAAGGTCCAACAACAAAGCTCCAAACACAGACCCAAAAACAGTCAAAAAGTCCATCAACAAAGGACCAAAAAACGTCAAAATAACCTCACAACAGCTGAAACTAAACCAAGACTTTAACTGTCCAAGGTCCAACAACAAAGCTCCAAAAACAGTCAAAAGCCCATCAACAAAGGACCAAAAACACCCACCAAACAGCTGAAACTAAACCTGTAATTAAACTGTCCAAAATCCAACAAAGGACCAAACACAGACCCAAAAATAGTCAAAAGGTCCATCAACAAAGGACCAAAACAGTCAAAAACAACCTTAAAACAGCTTAAACTAAACCAGGACTTACACTGTCCAAGGTCCATCAACAAAAACAGTCCCAAAAACAGCCAAAAGGTCCATCAACAAAGGACCAAAAACAACCCCAAAAACGGTCAAAAACAACCTTAAAACAGCTGAGACTAAACCAGGACTTCAACTGTTCAAGGTCAACAACAAAGCTCCAAACAAGACCCAAAACAGTCAAAAAGCCATCAACAAGACAAAACAATATCAAAGGAATAAACAAAAATAAAAAAAAAGCTCAAAACATTCAAACACACAAGGAAAAACCCAAAAAACAACTTTAAAACACTAACACCAAGACAGTTAAACATCTAAAACCAAGGATCCAACAAAAAAAAAAAAAAAAAAAAAAACATAAACCAGGACTAAACTGTCCAAGGTCCACAACAAAGCTCAAAAAACATCCCCAAAAACAGGCAAAAGTCCATCAACAAAGGACCAAAAACAGCTCCAGAACAGCTGAAACTAAACCAAGACTTACACTGTCCAAGGTCCAACAACAATTCTCCAAAAACAGTTCAAAAGGTCCATCAACAAAGGACCAAAACAGCTCCATAAACAATTAAAAACAACCTTAAAACACCTGAAACTAAAGCAGGACTTCAACTGTTCAAGGTCCAACAACAAAGCTCCAAAAACTGTCAAAAGGTTCATCAACAAAGCTCCAAAAACAATTAAAAACAACCTTAAAACACATGAAACTAAACTAGAACTTCAACTGTCCAAGGTCCAACAACAAAGACCAAACACCGCCAAAAATAACCTCACGAGGACTTGAGGTTATTTTTGACTAAACCAGGACTTCAACTGTCCAAGGTCCAACAACAAAACACTAAAAACAAAGGGCCGAAAACATTCAAAAACAACCTCCAAACAGCTGAAACTAAACTAGGACTTACACTGTCCAAGGTCCAACAACAAAGCTCCAAACACAGACCCAAAAACAGTCAAAAAGTCCATCAACAAAGGACCAAAAATTGTCAAAAATAACCTCACAACAGCTGAGACTAAACCAAGACTTTAACTGTTCAATGTCCAACAACAATTCTCCAAAACAGTTCAAAGGGTCCATCAACAAAGGACCGAAAACAGCTCCAAAACAGTTAAAAACAACCTTAAAACACTAAACCAGGACTTAAACTGTCCAAGATCCAACAACGAAGCTCCAAAAACAGTTCAAAAGGTCCAACAACAAAGGACCAAAAACAGCTCCAAAAACGATCAAAAACAACCTTAAAACAGCTGAAACTAAACCAGGACTTCAACTGTTCAAGGTCCAACAACAAAGCTCCAAAAACAGCCCCAAAAACAGTCAAAAAGTCCATCAACAAAGGACCAAAAACAGTTCCAAAAACAATTAAAAACAACCTTAAAACACCTGAAACTAAACTAGAACTTCAACTGTCCAAGGTCTAACAACAAAGCTCCAAACACAGATACAAAAACTGTCAAAAGATCCATGAACAAAGCACCAAAACAGTCAAAATGTCCAGAAACAAAGGACCAAAAACAGTGAAAACAACCTTAAAACAGCTGAGACTAAACCAGGACTTCAACTGTTCAAGGTCCAACAACAAAGCTCCAAAAACAGTTCAAAAACAATTAAAAACAACCTTAAAACAGCTTAAACTAAACTAGAACTTCAACTGTCCAAGGTCCAACAACAAAGACCAAACACCGCCAAAAATAACCTCACGAGGACTTGAGGTTATTTTTGACTAAACCAGGACTTAAACTGTCCAAGGTCCAACAACAAAACACCAAAAACAGTTAAAAAGTCCATCAACAAAGGGCCGAAAACGATCAAAAACAACCTCCAAACAGCTGAAACTAAACTAGGACTTCAACTGTCCAAGGTCCAACAACAAAGCTCCAAAAACTGTCAAAAGGTTCATCAACAAAGCTCCAAAAACAATTAAAAACAACCTTAAAACACATGAAACTAAACTAGAACTTCAACTGTCCAAGGTCCAACAACAAAGACCAAACACTACCAAAATTAACCTCACGAGGACTTGAGGTTATTTTTGACTAAACCAGGACTTCAACTGTCCAAGGTCCAACAACAAAGACCAAACACCGCCAAAAATAACCTCACGAGGACTTGAGGTTATTTTTGACTAAACCAGGACTTAAACTGTCCAAGGTCCAACAACAAAACACTAAAAACAAAGGGCCGAAAACATTCAAAAACAACCTCCAAACAGCTGAAACTAAACTAGGACTTACACTGTCCAAGGTCCAACAACAAAGCTCCAAACACAGACCCAAAAACAGTCAAAAAGTCCATCAACAAAGGACCAAAAATTTTCAAAATAACCTCACAACAGCTGAGACTAAACCAAGACTTTAACTGTCCAATGTCCAACAACAATTCTCCAAAAACAGTTCAAAAGTCCATCAACAAAGGACCGAAAACAGCTCCAAAACAGTTAAAAACAACCTTAAAACACTAAACCAGGACTTAAACTGTCCAAGGTCCAACAACAAAGCTCCAAAAACAGTTCAAAAGGTCCAACAACAAAGGACCAAAAACAGCTCCATAAACAATTAAAAACAACCTTAAAACACCTGAAACTAAACCAGGACTTACACTGTCCAAGGTCCAACAACAAAGCTCCAAACCAAATCCCAAAAACAGTCAAAAAGTCCATCAACAAAGGACCAAAAACAATTAAAAACCTTAAAACAGCTGAGACTAAACTTGTAATTAAACTGTCCAAAGTCCATCAACAAAGGACCAAACACAGACCCAAAAACGGTCAAAAACAACCTCAAAACACCTGAAACTAAACCAGGACTTCAACTGTCCAAGGTCCAACAACAATTCTCCAAAAACAGTTCAAAAGGTCCATCAACAAAGGACCAAAAAACAGCTCCAAAAACGATCAAAAACAACCTTAAAACAGCTGAAACTAAACCAGGACTTCAACTGTTCAAGGTCCAACAACAAAGGACCAAAAACAGTTCCAAAAACAATTAAAAACAACCTTAAAACACCTGAAACTAAACTAGAACTTCAACTGTCCAAGGTCTAACAACAAAGCTCCAAACACAGATACAAAAACTGTCAAAAGATCCATGAACAAAGCACCAAAACAGTCAAAATGTCCAGAAACAAAGGACCAAAAACAGTGAAAAACAACCTTAAAACAGCTGAGACTAAACCAGGACTTACACTGTCCAAAGGTCCAACAACAATTCTCCAAAAACAGTTCAAAAGGTCCAACAACAAAGGACCAAAAACAGCTCCATAAACAATTAAAAACAACCTTAAAACACCTGAAACTAAAGCAGGACTTCAACTGTTCAAGGTCCAACAACAAAGCTCCAAACCAAATCCCAAATGACCCACAAAACCAAACCAAGAACCAACAGAACCAGGACTTCATCTGTCCAAAGTCCGTCCAAACAGAACAGAACAAACTTTCCACACAAAACACCACAGGACGATTAAATATGCATTAGTTCATCTTTTGTGGTCGTAACTCAGTGAATGTGTGTCCTATTGACGCTAAATGAAAACATACTTTATCACACACTGTAAAAAATAACAGGTCAGTTTAACTTCAAAATACAAGCTTTATGTCAATTACACTCATGTCAGTCTGTTATTCTGTCTCTCCTTTCCCCTCTCTTCTTCTTTCTCTCTTCCTCTCTTTCTCTTCTCACTCTCCTCTCTCCTTCAATCTGTCACTTTTCCTCTCCTCTTTCTCTGCCTCTCTCTTTCTCTCCCTCTTTCTCTCCCTCTTTCTCTCCTTGCTCTTTCTCTCCCTCTTTCTCTCCTCTCCCTTTCTCTCCTCGCTCTTTCTCTCCCTCTTTCTCTCCTCGCTCTTTCTCTCCTCTTTCTCTCCCTCTTTCTCTCCTTGCTCTTTCTCTCCCTCTTTCTCTCCTCTCCCTTTCTCTCCTCACTATTTCTCTCCCTCTTTCTCTCCTCACTCTTTCTCTCCCTCTTTCTCTCCTCTCCCTTTCTCTCCTTGCTCTTTCTCTCCCTCTTTCTCTCCTCGCTCTTTCTCTCCCTCTTTCTCTCCTCACTCTTTCTCTCCCTCTTTCTCTCCTCACTCTTTCTCTCCCTCTTTCTCTCCTCGCTCTTTCTCTCCTTGCTCTTTCTCTCCCTCCCTCTTTTCTCTCCTCCTTTCTCTCCTCTTTCTCTCCTCCTCTTTCTCTCCTCGCTCTTTCTCTTCCTCTCCTCTTTCTCTCCTCTCTCTTCTTCTCTTTCTCTCTCCTCTTTCTCTCCCTCTTTCTCTCCTCGCTCTTTCTCTCTCTCTTTCTCTCTCCTCTTTCTCTCCTCGCTCTTTCTCTCCCTCTTTCTCTCCTTGCTCTTTCTCTCCTCTCTCTTTCTCTCTCTCTCCTTTTCTCTCTCCTCTTTCTCTCCCTCTTTCTCCTCGCTCTTTCTCTCACTCTTTCTCTCCCTCTTTCTCTCCTCTTTCTTTTCTCTTTCCCTCCCTCTCTTCCTTTCCCTCTACTTCCCTCTCTCCTCTTTCTCTTCTCTCTCTCCTTTGTCTCCCGTCCCTTTCTCTTCTCTCTCACACTCCCCTTCTTTGGAGACGGAGAGAAAGAGAAGGAGAGAAAAAAGCAGCAGACACAGAGAGAGAGAGAAAGTGAAAGAAGAGAAAGACAATAACAGACACACACTTGTTTAATCAACATAAAACTTTAAAG
The DNA here is from genome assembly GCA_038363315.1 of Mugilogobius chulae. NCBI lineage: Eukaryota > Metazoa > Chordata > Actinopteri > Gobiiformes > Gobiidae > Mugilogobius > Mugilogobius chulae. The sequence continues at coordinate 4,658,987 of CM076415.1, read as the reverse complement.
CTTAACTTACATTTGAAGTTAAACTGTCTTATATATTTTTACAGTTGTTTTTCTTCCTGTTTCTATATTTAACTTTGCGTCTGTGAAGTTTCTGAAGCTGAGTTTATCCTCTGACGTCACTTCACTGAACAAACACTCCACATTACTATTATTATTACAGATGTTTTTTTGTAAATACTTCACCACTAATCACTGTTGTCCTCAGACTCGACTCAGCAGCACAAAAACTACTTTAACCAAGTATAAAGATGTATTTGTGCTGCTGTTTTAGTGGATAATTACTGTTTTAGGATTGTTTTTTGTGGTTTAGTAGTAGCACTGGATCAGAACTCAGGCTTTTGCAGTGACAGGACCCATTCACGTAATAAAGTTTATAGTTTATAATAAAAGTTTGATCACTTCCTTCAACTGCGTTAATGAGAAAAAGGCCTACAGTTTTATTTAAATCTGTTTCTATGACTTTATAAATCCTAATCCTAATCAAGAAGGGCAGGGTGATATACCCTAAAAGCTGTATCACGATAAAAAAAAGAACATTTTCCAGGTTCCACCACAAAAACAAACCCACTAATGAGAAAGATATAAACATTTAGCATCATTTCACGTCTTCAGTTTTTATTATTAACGCTTCAAAATGTCGTGACACAATCTGGCAACATCGGGAAGTAGTTGCAATTTCTGTCGGACGTCTGAAATTCTATCACGATATTCTCATTTTCAACTTTTCCACATTAATATCACGATTTATGATACATAATATAATGTTGCCCAGCCCTAACTAGCCCCAGAAAACCTTGTGCAGCAACATGAATTCTCGTAGTGTTTGTGGGTTTATAAATCCAGGAGAAGTATTGAACGCTTGAACCAATCAGAAGGCTTCTCTGCAGGAGGAGGCGGGGTTTACAGACGTGACGACGGCAGCGAGAGTCAGACGTGTTCACAGAAAAACTACAAACATGGCGACGCGGCAGACGCAGAGACTGGAGCTGAGGCTTTGAATCAGTTTGAACAGAAACACAGACAAGAAGATTCTATTTATGATTCTGTTCTGTGATTGGCTACAACACTCCGTCCAATCAGATCCAAGTATTCCTTGAGAAGTTTCTCCCTTTCGAACCGCTTTTGTCAACGCTCAGATCCATCTGGAATGAGGCAGGTTAAAGGAGACATACTGTGTTTTTTCTAGCAATTCAGTAAGAAACTAGAACATCTGCAGATCAGTATTTTATCTTTTGTTCTTTGTAAAACACAAAATATATCTAAAACAGCTTAAAAATAGAAACAGCTCTGTTGACTTCCTGTTCAAAACTGCAGATCTGATAAGCTCCGCCTCTTCATTTTAAAATGTAACTGTAAAAAGCAACAGATTATGAAAAACTATTTTTATTGCTGGAAAGTGGCTCTGGAACAGTATTGAATCATATCTGCTTCACTTTGAGTATTAATCTTTTAAATAACAAGTCAATACAGACAAGTGGGAGGGGATAGGTGGTAGGTGAGAACAGCGATTTCTGAGCACTTGAGCTGCAGCTGAAGAACAAAACAAGATTACTCCAACATGAATGAATCAATTGAAATATAACTTTGAGTAAACTAATGGTGAAGGTAGGCCGTTATAACAAGGTTAAAAACTTGGAAAAGTGAATTTGACAGAATAGGTCTCCTTTAAAACTCAGTTCAGATCCATCTGGAGTGAGGCAGGTTAAGCCTCTGACCTAAACTTCCACATTTTTGTAACTTAAACCCAAAGAAAATGTCCCAAAACACCTGTCTATAAGATGGCAACAAAATAGTGTTTCTGTTTGACGCTTTTTAAATAGAAACGTTAAAACGATATTAACCTGTCGTAGATACACATTTCAGTCAGACTGTGTTGTAAAGGATATAAGCAGTGTTGGGTACGTTACTGTAAAATTGTAATGCATTATATAGTATATTACTAGATACAGAGATTAAAATGTTTTACATTTGTAATACAATATTATTGTCACAAAAATGTAACACTGAGTTACTTTGAGCTTCACACATTTGTTAAGACGAATCCTGTCACATTTACTCTTGATTACAGATTAATTTATAGAAATGTGACGTCACATCACATTTTCCTCATAATATTTGATTCACATTTAAAGTGCCCATGACAGGTTGAACTACTCATTTCACACGGACGTAGTTAAGATCAATGTATTTAAGGTTTTACTCAACATTTTTCAAATTTCATTCCAGTTTGGCCATTTTTAGCTTTAAAAATGTACTTCCTGTCCATCAATGATGACATCACGCTGGTAGTTGCCTGGCAACCATTTAATAAATTGGCCCAAAACACTTTAAATGTAACTTTTTTTTTTTACTTGAGCCATAAAAATACACTAGAACTCACTTTTTTGTTAAATGTGTATTTACAGAGCCATAAAAATCTGTTTCTTGTGAGAAAATGTAAAATATCTTTGTCTCACAGTGTGATGTCATCAGTTTAGAACTCTGCTCTACTTCCTGGTCTTTTCAACATATTTTCACAATTTTCTCCACAAACTTGTTCTTGATTGACGTAAAACTATAATTTACATTTACGTTGTTGAGTGTTGATGTACCAAAATAAATAAAAATGTGAAAAACGTTAAAACCTTTTTACGCACTTTAATCCAACAGACAGTATGTTAGTGGTGTTTTAATCCTTAAGAGTCGTTTTCAATAGAATATAAAAGCAAATAATTTATATGAAGTAACTGGAGTTATAATGAGTTACACTACTAAAAAGTAGTTACTTTTGTAAAGAATTATTCCCAACACTGGATATAAGTGAGCACACAGCCTTGACCTGGACAAACTGTGGCCCGGGGGCCAGATGCAGCCGTGTCTGTGTTAATCAGGCCCTCGGCAGGTTTTTGGGAACAACAGTTAACAGCTCTTTTTTCTGACTCTGGGCTGTTTGCTAAAGTTCAGTAACAGTTAACGTTGAACTTGTATTTTCCTTAAGATAAAAGTAAATGTTTGTTTTTGTGTGTTGTCACCGTCAGAGACCAGCGTTCATGAGCTTAGACGCTTCTGGGCACAACTACTTTACACTTCAATTATAGAATGACAGGGTCTGACTGCTTTAAGTTAAGACACAGCTAAACTAAGAGTAAACAGCAAACCAACAATGACTTTAAAATGCCCAAATTAACTCTTCAGAGTCAGAACAGTGTTTTTGTTATTTGGTTAATTTGGATACATGTACTTTGTCATGACAATTTCAGCTACATGGCAATATTCCAACAAGCCACATGAATTTAGATCATTGTTGGGACTAAACCAGGACTAAGGCTGGACTCCTGACTTTGACTGAACCAGGACTGAACCAGGACTGAACCAGAACTGAACTAGGACTGAACCAGGACTGAACCAGGACTGAACCACAAAATAAGTGCGACATACATGACACTGAATGTGAATTTTGAGTCTCTGTCCTGTAGAATGCCTGTGCACCTCTTAAAGCACCGACAACAGGCATAGAACAGGTTAAAATGGATTGTTTTGAACCAGACCTGGACTTGGACTCAAACAGGACTAAAGCAGGACTGAGAGCAGCTCACAGTAACAAGATATAAAGCCGAGTTAATGACACTTTAGTCTCTAATACACGTGCAGCTCCACTCCACATGTCAGCCCAGCATTCAGTCTGTCTTTAGTCCTGTTTTAGTCCTGTTTTAGTCCTGCTTTAGTCCTGTTTAGTCCTGCTTTAGTCCTGCTTTAGTCCTGCTTTAGTCCTGCTTTAGTCCTGCTTTAGTCCTGCTTTAGTCCTGCTTTAGTCCTGCTTTAGTCCTGCTTTAGTCCTGCTTTAGTCCTGTTTTAGTCCTGTTTTAGTCCTGTTTAGTCCTGCTTTAGTCCTGCTTTAGTCCTGTTTTAGTCCTGTTTTAGTCCTGTTTTAGTCCTGTTTTAGTCCTGCTTTAGTCCTGTTTTAGTCCTGCTTTAGTCCTGTTTTAGTCCTGTTTTAGTCCTGCTTTAGTCCTGCTTTAGTCCTGCTTTAGTCTGCTTTAGTCCTGTTTTAGTCCTGTTTTAGTCCTGCTTTAGTCCTGCTTTAGTCCTGTTTTAGTCCTGTTTTAGTCCTGTTTTAGTCCTGTTTTAGTCCTGCTTTAGTCCTGTTTTAGTCCTGCTTTAGTCCTGTTTTAGTCCTGTTTTAGTCCTGTTTTAGTCCTGTTTAGTCTGTTTTAGTCCTGCTTTAGTCCAGTTTAGTCCTGTTTTAGTCCTGTTTTAGTCCTGTTTTAGTCCTGTTTTAGTCCTGCTTTAGTCCATTTTTAGTCCTGCTTTAGTCCTGCTTTAGTCCTGCTTTAGTCCTGGTTTATCCTATTTAGTCCTGCTTTAGTCCTGTTTTAGTCCTGCTTTAGTCCAGTTTTAGTCCTGCTTTAGTCCTGCTTTAGTCTGTTTAGTCTGGTTTAGTCCTATTTTAGTCTGCTTTAGTCCAGCTTTAGTGCTATATGTCCTGGTTGTGTTTTTAGCTCTGTGCTCTTCAACATAAGGCCTGGGGGCCAGATAAGGTCCTACAACCAATTAAATCTGGCCAGACTGATCTTCCAAACATAGAAAACATATTTTTTCTTATTTATCAGTTTGATTCAGGCTTTGTCTGATCTCGTCTTGTTCCACCTCAGTATTGAAATGTTTTTCGCAACAGCAGCAGTTATCTGTTCAAATGCCAAATAAAGATGGTGGCACCTTTTGAGTTTTGAGAATAAGAAGTCACTTTCAGTCCACCGTTATTTGTGAATATCGACATAAAGCAAAACAATCACAAACACAAACAGCTGGATTGATGAACCTTTAACTAAAAAGTCACAAGTGAAAATGTAAAGAAATATTGTTAGAATATGTTTCCAAGTACACTTAGGCTACTCTACAAAGACTTGTGTTTTGATGATCAGATTTCTCTTTAGACACACCAAATAACTCACATCTGAGTGATAATTCTCAGACCTTAAGTTATTCTTGGCTTTAGTCTTTCTGATTGCTGAGTTTTACTATTTAATACGTGTTTAGTACTATATTTAAAATGTCTACTTCTATTTTACGGTTTCATTCGCCTTTACCACATGATTTTGTCCGTTTTTTCTCGTCCAAACTTGCTCACATCTCATTCGAATAACCAGACACATCTTTAGAAATCGGATTACGCTCAGATCTGACGCATTACGCAGTTGTGTGTCTGATTTCTGCAGGTGAATAATGTGACAGTATTCCCCGCAGCGCGCCTCGGTTTACGTCTTTACGCGCTTACATAACGCCGCTTTAGTTGAGCCACTTAGCGGGAAAAAAAAAAAACCCGCACCTGTTTACCTCTCCTCCGCACACTGCGCAAACGCGACAATCACTTCATACTCATGCGCGGTGATTCGAGCGTCGTATAAAACGGTCCGGTCGAGACGAGAACGTTGAATGCGAGGTCCAAATTGTTGAATGAAAAGCGATAAACGAGTTGAGCGGTGGTGAAGATGCAGAGTGCAGGCGAGGGTATTAGCAGGTTAATCTTACACGAAGGTTAGAGGGGTATTTCGCGGTGCAAAAAGGGGGATTTTGCGGCGGTTTTCTTACCTTACCACTGCGGCCAGAAAGCGACAAAAACTCAAATAAAAAAAAACCCGGGTAGTCAGGTGATGCAGTAATCGCGTCACACCGATATACTAGGATAACGTAACCTTGAGAAGTGCAAACGTGATTCAAGAGACACTCCAGTGGATGGAGAGAGGATGAAAAAGTTTAAGAAGTATCTAAGAGAGAGAGCGGCGCGCGAGCGAAAGAGGAGGGAGAGCAACATGTTCGAAAAAAACAAGAGAGAGGAAAACAGAAGCATCACATTGAGAGTGCTAGGAAGAAAGGGACATAGAGACACGGAGGTAGCCATGGAAGTAGAGAGGAGAAAGAACAACAAGAAGCAGAAGAGTAGTTGCGTGAGCTGAGTGTCGTTGAAGCCTATAGAAAAAGTGAGTTATGGCATAGTTTTGCTCTAAAAATTGGGTGATTTAAAACAAAAAAAAAGGACTAAGTGGAAGGTTAGAATGCGACCAGATATAAGAAATAATAAAAGATTAAATATAAAAAATTAAGAGCAACAGAGGAGAGTCAGAGGAGTTACAATGGAAGTGGAGATTTGGAGGAGCATACAACATCAGACATGGACTGAGGCAGAAGAGAGAGGAGTTACCGGGGTCACAGAGGGAGAAGAGAAAACAGAATACGAAGGCACGCGAGGAGTGCGTTATAGACCTGAGTCTGCGGTAAAGTAGCAGAGAGCAGAGAAGATGTGCATAAACGAGACGAGAGGTGTAGTGTATGTATCATGGAGTGTAGGCGTTAAAATTGAACAAATGAGTGAGATCTAGAGATTTGTTGCTCAAGAGTTAATGGTTATAGAATTTTTAATAGCAACAGCGGCAACTAAAATGGGCAAACTGGGCTAAAATGAACGTAAATTGATGAGATGAGAGAAATCTAGTAGTAATAAAGATGGATCGAAATCAGTTAGGTTTTTTGTTTGGTAGGGTGTTAGTAGAAGAAGAGGTATGGAAAGATCCCTAAGACTAGACTTTAAATGTCGAGAGCAGGATTTCATTTCTGGGGTGTTAGTGTATCCATGATTAAGGTAAAGAGATGAGAAACAGCGAGGAATAATTGATCTCAGTGATTCCTAGAGAATCAGAATTAAGCAGAGGGGAGGGATACAGAGATAGGAAGAGGTAGGTCAGTTTGCAGTTGTATCTGAGAGAGAGGGAAAGCCACCAGATAGTATAGAGTGGCAGTTGCAAAAGCTTTTGTGTTGTGTGTGAAACACATCCTGCAGGGGAGCTCGACAAGCACAGGCAGAACTGCGCCCTGCAGAGCATGCTAGCATCACTGTTTTTCCCTCTAACACATTAACTCTAATAAATACAAACCATTTAGACTTTTTAGAACAGAAAGCGAGTGGACCAAAGTGAAGTAGAAAAGCTGTGGTAAGGGAATACAAGCCAAGTGTGTTTGGATCTTTCAAGGAAGCAGAAGAGGCATGTTTCTTTGGTCAACAAAAACATGTTGCGTCTGACAGTATATTCATGCTGTTGCAGAATAGACAGGGGCAGTGATTTATCTGTAATAGATGGTAGGGCGATGATCCCTTGGAGGTTTTATCCAATAGTGTATTCTTCAGTGGAAATTATATCATCGTTACAGAACACAGCAACAAACAAATTCCTTATAGTTGTTTTCTGATATTTTTCTCAGTTGGGCAAAGCAATTTTCCTTTTTTTGAGCTCACATTTGGCCCACTTATCCAGTTTAGGGGTTGCAGGTGACTGGAGTCTATCCAGTAACATTTGGGCCGCAAGTCGGGGGAACACATTGGAACAGTGGCTCAATCCGCATGGGTTTAGACGAGACAACTAATTTCATCTCTCATCTCAATCAGGGTCGAGTAAAAGAGGGCAAATTTACAAGATGATGCCCAAACAATTAAGAGCCTAAACAAGCATGGGTTTTTGAGGGGGAGAAAAAGCGGAGAGGTTAGAACGCAAAGGGGAGAGAACGGCCACGGTGACAAGGGAGAGAGAGAAAGCAGAGGGACGGGGAGAGACGTTGCAGAGAGCGTCGCACTCAGAGAGATCGTGAGAATGTATGAGTGGAATGGTCCGACCCGGGAGTCGAACCCAGGACCTCTTTATTGGAAAGCTAGAACTAGGGCGGGAACGCGACCTTGCTGCTGTAACCCCAGTTTTGAGATTAATGTAGAGAAGGAATTAAATTAAAAGGGTGTTTATTAACACTATCGTAAAGCAAATAAGAGATTCTGAATTGAGAGTAAGATGCGCAGATGCTGGCAAGTTTTAAAAGATGTATATATTAGGGGGGGAGAGGGGATGACGATGATGTATGTTGTTGTATTTGTGATTGGTGTGTATTGAGTTAGTGTATGAGACAACGCGCGTGAGCGTTTATTGAGAGAGGACACATATTAGCATTTCTGCAGCTTAGCATATCAGGCAAGGTCGGTTGATTATTTCACTAGGAGTGTAATGAGGTTACCATTTAAACCTTTAGGTGTAAGGTTACGTAGAATGTCAATTTATGATGTATGGATGGGAGGGTGTATATAGACAGTCATGTAAGAGACGTGCCTGGAAGTAGAGGGATTTAAAGAATGAATGTAATAGAGACCAGGATAAAGTGAAGTGTAGCTCGAATAAACTGGGGATAGTAGTTTTATGGGGAGGCAACAGGAAGGCGGAAAAGACAAGAGGAACCAAGCAGAAACAGGGACAGAGAGCCGGGAATGAAAAGCAACAGAGGGGTGGAAGGGAGGGGAAGAAAGAAGGGTGCTGAGAGGGCAGGTACAACGTGAGAGGAGAGAAGTCACTAGGATATATTTTACGAACAGCTAGGAGCGATATATATATTATAGGTCGATAATCGAGGCAGAGAGGAAAAGCGGAAAAAAGAGGATGAAAGAAATGGAGTGATTAGCAGCACGAGTGATATATCAGAAGAGATGACGGCACGTAACGCCGGAGCACGAGGCGAGTGGGTATCCTTTAGGGGGAGGAGAAGAGAGAAACAGCAAAGAGAAAGATAATAGAGAAAAAGAGGGGATGAGGGGAGAAAGGAGAGGGAGGGGGCAGGAGGGACAAAGATCAAGAGTGAAAGAGGAAAAGAGAGACAGGGAAGTAGATAGGGAGACATGGAGAGAGGGATGGGAAAGAATGAAGGACAGGGATGGAGAAGAGGAAGAAGCCAAAAGAAGGGAGAGAAAGTGTGAGTGAGAAGAGAAGAAAGAGATGAAATGAATAGAGAAAAAGAAAGACAAGATTAGCAGAGTGAGAGAGGGTAAGAGAGAGAGAGAATAGAGGAGAGAAGGGCAAGGGAAATATAAAGGAAAAAGAGAGGAGAAGCAGGAGGGATGAATAGAGAGTGAGAGGGAAGAGTGAAAGGGAGAGAGAGAAGAGGGGAAATTGGAGAGAGGAAGAGAGAGAGAGGGTAGAAGAAGTGAAAGAGCGAAAGGAGGTAGAAGGGAGAATAACAGACAGCTCATACACATCAGGTTATTGGCACAAAACTTGTATTTTACTTTTTACACACACCAGACTAAGGCAGTGTGGGTGCAGTGTCTTGCCTAAGGACATAACAACAGTTTCTCCTCTATTCATCCCACTGTGGCACAGGCACAACACACAGGGAACACGGTGGTAGTATTCTTTAGTCTGGCTGCTGTGAGCATCCAGACTACCCAGACTACTGACTATCCAGACTACTAAATACATTATTATTGTATTTATACTCTCAGATTCAAAACTAACGAGGCTGTGATAATTTCTGTTCAGACCAGAACATTAGTGAAGGACTTTTCCACTTCACTGCTTCAGTCTGAGCCGAAGCTTTTTACCACAATTACAGTTTGTACAGTATTTAGGTCAGACACGTTTGAGCTTCTCTAATGAACTCGCCTGACCGCGTTTATTACACTTGTATTCGCAGCAGAACATTTTTACCACAGCTCTGGAGTTATTTAGTGATTTAAATGATCATTATTAGTGTTAACCCTCCTGTTTGTTCCTCTCTGGCCCATTTAACCTTGTGTGTTTTTTACAGTGCTATAAAAATCATGTTGAGCTACTTTTTTTGTACTTCTCTTTAAATTTAGATTCTTTCTGACACGTTACCACTGAGTTTGTGATGAGGATGAAGTGTTAGAACAGGATCACGTTTCCTTTAAAAACAGACTTTCACCAGATTAGGGCTGCAACAACGATTATTTTGATAATCGATTAATCTGTCGATTATTGGATCGATTAATCGATTAATCGGATAAAAATGACAAAATAATAATCATAAGGTGTTTTGCATTTTATTAAATGTATTTATGCAAAAGACAACTTGTGTGCACTTAATGAACACACTGAGCTTTTCTTGAACAAAAGAAAATACAAAAATAAAGTAGAATAACCAGATTTTGCTATCTAGCTACTTCTTTTAATGTGGTTATTATAAAGTGTGGGCAATGTGGACAAAAAATAAAATCTCAATTTTTTGGACCTTTGGACTGCTGCTTTTTATTATGAGCTCATAATATTTTAAAGCATCTATAAAGAATGAGCCAATGAGATTAACTTGTTTTAAGTCATATTAAAACTAATAATAAGTGTTTGCAGCTGCATCTAATGCATAGGCCTGGCCTACTGTTATTAGCATTTGTATCTATTAGGCCCTGTTATGATCATCATTATGATTGTTTTGTTTCATATCTAAAAGTTTTAAGTTTGCGAGTGTTCACCTCTCACTCCTGTCACTCAAACTGCATCGTCATGGTTACTCACACAGAGGGGAAAGGGGCGGGGCCCGCTGGTGCGGCTTTTTTTGGTGAGAGGAGAGGAGAGAGACGCTGTGGACGGCTTTTAACTTTATCAGAGAAAACCTTACAAAAAGCACACGTAGCAGCTCGTGTAACAGCAAAGACAAATCAAAAAGACGCTAGATTTACCGCGGGATGTTTCTAGAAAGTTACCGCGAGTCTAAAGCGCTGAAAGCGGCCGACTCACCCGCGGAGAAATAACAAACTCGTAACTTTATTAGATTAAGCTATACACCACCGTCGACAGGTTACTTGCGGCTGTTATTATGTGAATAAAAGGTCCGCTAAACATGCGCAAGGTTTCTGTTCGTCTGTTCTTTGTGAGAGTCGAAGGAGAGCTCTACAAAGCCGCTGATGTCCACTCAAAGCCGCTGGATCTCAGCGGACTGATAGTAAAAGTTTTTAGCCAACTAATCGATGACCAAATTCGTTGACAACTATTTTAATAATCGATTTTAATCGATTAAATCGATTAGTTGTTGCAGCCCTACACCAGATTTAACAAAACCCAAATGATCACTGACGAGTCCAAAGCTTCAGAACCAGAGTTTTATTACAACTGAGCAGCTTTTACCGTCTTATTGTCCTAAACTTTACATCAGTGTTTGAAGTATAAAAACATCTTTCACCTGCACAGACCGACATGCACAGGAGCAGCACAGAGTCAGTGAAGTGTCGTGCTCAAGGACACGAGGTCATGAGTGTGGGTCATGTGACTTTAGGAGCCGGTCTGGGCGGTCTGTGGGCCTGGTTCGGTCCGATGTATTTCAGAGCAGAGTAAGACGGTTTCTGGATCAGATCTGAGCCGAAGAAAGGCTGAAGGGCTTTGGGAATGAGAACGGATCCATCCTGGAAGAAAGAGGAGAGAGAGAGAGAGAGAGAGAGAGGGGGAGGAAAGAGAGAGGAGGAGGAGAGAGGGAGGGAGAGAGAGAGAAGGAGAGAGAGAGAGAAAGAAAGAGGAGAGATGGGGAGAGAGAGAAGAGAGGAGAGAGAGAGAGGGAGAGAGGAGAGAAGAGAGAGAGAAAGAGAGAGAGAGAGGAGAGAGAGAGAGAGGGAGAGGGAAAGAGAGAGAAAGAGACGAGAGAGAGAGAGAGAAAGGAGAGAGAGAGAGGAGGGAGAGAGAGAGAAGAGAGAGGGAAAGAGAGAGGAGAGAGAGCAAAGAGGGAGAGGGAGAGAGAGAGAGAGAGGGGGGAGAGAGAGAGGAGAGAGAGAAGAGAGAGGGAAGAGAGAGGGGAGAGAGAGAGAGGGAGAGGGAAAGAGAGACAAGAGAGGGAGAGAGAGGAGAGGTAGAGAGAGAGAGAGGAGAGAGAGAGAGGAGGGAGAGAGAGAGAGAGGGAAAGAGAGAGAAAGAGACGAGAGAGAGAGAGAGAGAGAAGAGAGGGAGAGGGAAAGAGAGAGAAAGAGAGAGAGAAGAGAGAGGGAAAGAGAGAGGGAGAGAGAGCAAAGAGGGAGAGGGAGAGAGAGAGAGAGGAGGGAGAGAGAGAGAGGAGAGAGAGAAGAGAGAGGGAAAGAGAGAGGGAGAGAGAGAGAGGAGAGAGAGGGAAGAGAGAAGAGAGAGGGAAAGAGAGAGGGAGAGAGAGCAAAGAGGGAGAGGGAGAGAGAGAGAGGAGAGAGAGAAGAGAGAGGGAAAGAGAGAGGGAGAGAGAGAGAGAGGAGAGAGAGGGAAAGGGGGAGAGAAAGAAAGAAAGAAAGAAAGAAAGAGGGAGAGAGAGGGGGAGAGAGAGAGAGGGAGAAGAAAGAAAGAAAGAGAAGAGGGAGAGAGAGGGGGGAAGAGAGTCAGGAGGTGGGAGAGAAAGAGCGAGAGAGGGGGAGAAACAAGAGAGGGAGAGAGAGAGAAGGAGAGGGAAAGCAGAGAGAAAGAGGAGAGAGGGGGCAGAGATAGAAGGGAAAGAGGGAAAGGAAGGAAGAGAGGAAAGAAAGAGGGAGGAGAGAGAAACGGAGAGAAAGAGGGGAGAGAGGAGAGAGAGAGGGAAAAAGGAGGGGGAGGTAAGAGGGAAAGAGGTGAAGAGAAAGAGGGGGCGAGAAAAAACAATGTTTGGAAACGTTACAGACTCAATATTTAATCACAAGTTGTGTTCAAATGTTTGTGGTGCATTTACATGTCGCAGTGGTAACTATGGCAACAAATAAAGTCACAATTTCTATAGTCACATCACGACCTAATCACTATTCCTGTTCTCTGTTTACTTTGGGAGACACGATCATACAACAGGAACACAACCTATCTGTCATGAGAAACTACAGGAGGAGTGATTGATTGATTGATTGATTGATTGATTGACTGCTGTGACTTACTTTGGTCTGGTGAGTTTCTAAAATGGAGATGATCATTCGAGGGATGGCACAGGCTGTAGCGTTCACCTAGAGGAAAAAAGACAAAATCTATTGGCTTGTCACTTTAAGGAGGCGGGGCTTATCGGTTCTGTAGATAAGAACAGGAAGTCAGTGGACCAGTTCAATGTTTCTAATTTAGGGCTGCACAATATACAGTATATATCGTGATATTGACATGTGCAATATCCATATTGTAAAGATGAGTGATATTTTATACTTTTTTATGTATTAATAATTATCCGTGGAGTGGCTGGACTGCGGCGCCACCTTAAATCTGCGCCTTTGATTTTGCCGCTTAGCTTTGGAGCGAGCCGCAGTGCATCATGGGAAACAGACGAGCGCAGACAAAAGCAGCAAAGACGTTTTCCTATAAAAAAAAACCCTGCATCCCCAGAATTCTGGCCTTTTTCGCCTTTACAAGACAAGTAGGGGAGAGCGGGGTTGGTTGTCACATTTTTTACTTGGATTTGAATTTCTCAAAAACAGTAAATTTCACATGAACCATTTTAACAACAGAGAAAAGCTCAAAGTAACTAATGAATCCAGCTGCTGTTCTCTGTCTTATTCTGATCAAAAGTTATTGATCGTTTAATGGAAATTGTTCACCTGTGACAACCAACCCCAAGTCTGGGTCGGTTGTCACAATGTTCTGTCAATGAGAGACTGATGACAAATGTGTCTTGTCTTTGGTTTGATTTTTTTAAGTTGGATTTCATTTTGATTCAAGAACATTTTACATTTTCTGACTCAGGAGACGTTATATTACAAGAAAAAGGCGACTGAAAATTTAAAAATGTATTTTTGTCAAGATTCTAGTGATAATGTAAAACTATATTTTTAATGTGAATCAGTGATCAATAACTTTTAAACAGAACAAACTACATGACAATAATTTGATTTATTTTTTAGTTGAAACTTTACACTCATTTCCTGTTTTGAATGTGAATATTTAAAATACAGTATTTTTGAGAAAATGTGTCTTTTGTAAAAGTGTGACAACCGACCCCGCTCTGGCTGTGCAGCTGTTTTAGATATAATCACATGTGACAACCAACCCGACTGGACTGTTTTACTCTCACCTCAGATTTCTTCTACATTTTAAACCAGCTCAGAAAAAAACAGTCCTAACTGTCACTCTGACTCTCCTCTTTGTAAAGTCAATGTTTTTAAGCTTTCAAAACAATTTCTTGAAAACATTTTTCTCAACATCTGAAAATGTACTTTTTGCTATAATTTTTTATTTTTTATTTTGTCTTATCACAATCTTAAACAAATGTATACAAACATGTTTTAGTGAGTGAACTTTGGTTCATTTAACATTTTAATCTAACTTTTTTTGAAATGCACCATTCACAAGCTGAGATACAGAGACTGTGACAACCAACCCCGCTCTCCCCTATGTATGTCGTCAGGCCAACTCGTAACAGAAGCCACATCGAACAGAAATACAACTGCAGTCGCTTCAAACAACCTCACCACGAGAACATTTCTTACTCTTTAAACTTCTCAGACTAATCCACAGGCTGTGGCGTTTTGATTCCAGCATGTTCTGTCTGTAGTTAGCTGAGCGTTAGCGTATTAGCGCTGCTAAGTATGGAACTATTGCAAACAACACGTCACAACCAAACCATAAAGCAAACGCTAGTCTGTTCATCTTTTCTCTGCCTCAGCTTCATCTCAAAGTAACTCTGTGTGTGTGTAATACATGTGTATTTGTCTCGTCTCCACTTAAATAATGACTCTTGTGGCTTGTGATGGGTTAAAACCAGATTAAAGACAAACTCAAACTAGATATGATCAAACTGTGACCTGTCAGACACATTTAACACGACGCACAAACTCATTTTGAGATTACAGACGATACTGTGAAACGTGTGTAGATGGTAGGTGAGGACAGGGCTTTTCTGAGCTGCAGGACAACACAAGAATACTCAAATATGCAGGAATCATTCTTAATAACACTAATGATAAGAGAAGGCCTGTAGAACAAGGTCAAACACTTAGAAAAATAGGTTTTACACACAAAAAAATCAATACGCTATCACAAACAAACTGAACATTAACCAAATAATGTTAACACAAGCCCAAACTTTTTCCAAAGCTTGAGCAAGACGTGTTCTTAAAATAATGTATATACTGGCGTTAGAAAAGCAGGACTGTTAAATACAAAGTCTAAAGGCCCAGATCATGTTTTCTGCTTTACTTCTGTAGTTCACAGATGCTACAAACGTGACCCTCCGCTCAGTCTTGTCTCTTGTGCCTCTTGTGTGTTTATTCTTTTGTGTTTTTGTTTTGGTCGTACCGTGTGGGCGTACTGCAGGCTGCCGTCCTCTCGCTCATAAACGATGTTCAGTCTGCGGCTCTGGTAATCTGTGCAGTTTGAGCCGCTCGAGATCTGGACAGAGACAGAGAAATGTGTTTTAAACGTCACCGATGCAGAGTTACACGAGAACTAAACCACAGACTCTGGTTTACCTCTCCGTAGCTGTTCCTGCCGGGCATCCAGGCCTCGATGTCAAACTTCCTGTGAGCCGGAGGTCCCAGCTCCTGAGTGGGCATGTCCAGAACTCTGCACAGACACACAAACTCCTGCTTTAGAGAGAGGTCAAGACAACACTGAACCTTAATAAAGCACTGGCTCTATCATATTCATTTTTTCCCCTCATTTAAAATTTGGTGATTTTGAACCTATTAAGCTTTTGTATTACAACAAAAATGGCTTTAAACATTTTTTATTTTAGCTGCACTCCACCTGAAGTTTGAGGTCACTTAGAAAAAAGCACCTTTTCCTTAACGAAGATAACTTTAAACCAGGGGTGTTCAAGCTTTTTTCACAGTGAGCAGCATTTTGAAACGTATTTGTAGCTCAGAATCATATAATACAGGGCTGTGATCATTCAAAAAATTTTGCATTTGACCTAATTTTATTGAACCACCACAGTTTTATCAAAGCATTCAACATTTATTTTAGGTTCACTTACAAAATTGCCACAAGAGCCAAGTAAAGTTTAAGCGTCCAAGTTAAACTGGCACAAGAAGGGCAAAAGTCTGAGGTATTCTAATGTTAAAAGTGCTTTAATAAAGAAAGAGACACCAACACGTTTTGACCAAAAGGTCTTCTTCAAGGTACAAAACGCGTAGGCGTCCTTTTCTTTGGAATGGACGCCTACGCGGTTTGTAGGCCACGCCCTCTCCACACCTCCATTTCACCATGAAAGGTGACCAATGAATGGTCACCCTCGTGCGCTCATGACACGGATGCCCTCCCTGAACGAGCAAAAGAGCGAGAGGGAAATACGCAGAAGCCGGAGAACAGACAGCGTTATAGGCGAGAGAACGGGACGTGAAACTCCTGTTACTTCTTTGACTGCATGTGCGCACCTGTGGCACAGACACTTGGACATTTCCTTTAGGCACTGAAAAGCTCCCCGTTAACAAATAATAAAATGAATCGCCTTTGGTCCACCCCGGTTTGGGCAGGCTCAGGCTGTGTGGTGTGCGTTTATGTCAGGATCATTTCTGCACATCTACATTCTAGCGCTTGATGCGTAAAAAAGTTGGACCTGCGTCTTGTCCGATGCTTTATTTATTTATCAAAACCTCTGGTCACTTTGCGCAGTGAAAAAAGCTTAGGACCGTACCGAATGGAAACAGGGCCTATGACTCTGCAGTTTGTACCTGAAGTGAAGCTCCAGCTCAGAGAAAAGCTCCTTCTGCAGAGACACAAACTCCTGCAACATGTCGGCGCTCTCCTGCCCCGATTCATCCGCCGTGACTCCAAACATCTCCACCTACGACACAGAAACAGTCACAAACTACACTCGATTCATCCGCTGTGACCCCAAACATCTCCACCTGGGACAGAGAAACAGTCACAAACTACAACCAAACTACACCCGATTCATCCGCCGTGACTCCAAACATCTCCACCTGCGACAAAAACAGTCAGACACCTTCCAAAACTACACCCAGACTCCAGAAGTTTTCACCAGATTAGAAAGAATTGACTAAACTCTGCAAGTGAATTCAACTTGAAACATATTGGTCCATAAGGTAAGGCAGAAATGTCTGTTATGACCCAGTAAAGTGCCAAACACACTTTAAAGGAGACCTATTGTGTTTTTTCCAATTATTTAGTAAGAAACTAGATTAGAACATGTGCAGATCAGTAATTTACCTTTTGTTCATTGTAAAACACAAAACTGATCTAAAACGGCTTGAAAACAGAAACAGCTCTACTTACTTCCCGTTCAAAACTGCAGAACTGATAAGCTCTACGTCTTCATTTTAAATTTTAACTGTGAGAAGCAACAGATTTTAAATAACTATTTTTTATTGTTGGAAAGTGACTATGGGACAGTTTTGAACCAAATACATCAGGGGTGGGCAATTGTTTTTCTCCGAGGGACAGATTCGAATCCAGACTAGTGACAAAGGGCCGGACCATAAGAGCAAGCTATTTTAGGCTCTTTTTTGTTCCTGATAAGATTCAGAAGCTTGAAAATGACCTAACTCAATCTGTAGCAGTAGTTTTAAACATAATAAAGAGATTGTCCAGGGGAAGGTTTTAAAACTTAATATTCACGGAAATGTATTAAATATATGAAAGAGGTCAAATTTCTCATAAATAGTCAGATAT
Organism: Mugilogobius chulae; assembly: GCA_038363315.1. Lineage (NCBI taxonomy): Eukaryota > Metazoa > Chordata > Actinopteri > Gobiiformes > Gobiidae > Mugilogobius > Mugilogobius chulae. Next base: position 4,641,663 of record CM076415.1, on the reverse strand, counting down.
GTCTTGAAATAAGTGAAATATGCCAAATGTTAGCATTTTTTTTTTTTTCAAATTTGGCTAAAATAACTCAAATTAAGACAAATATTCTGAATATGTAGTTTTAACTGAGACTAAATAAAAACATTTTACAGTGTAAAGAGTAAAATGCATGGTGTCAAAAACATGCATGGGCCTGATTAAATTAGGCTGAGGGCCGCATCTGACCCCCGGGCCGCAGTTTGCCCAGGTCTGATATATTTCTGACCTAAATAATAGCTGCCACACTTTCAGAATGACTTTTTTTTTTTTTTACATTGTATAGTTAAAGGATATATGGAAGCAATCCTCTTAAAGAAAGTTTTCTTTTGTCATCTGTTGTAGACGCACATAACAGCAGGTTAAGTGCAGCTTCTGAACCGGGTTTTATGGTAGAAGGTTGTAGAGATGGGTGGGCTGCGTGCGGGCCGAGACTCGCTGCCCGTGGGCCCAGGCAGAGATGCTGTGGGCCGGGAAGAAGTGAGCATAAGCACCGCTCGGTGTTGCCAGACTTTAAAGTGACAGCCCCCGGCACTGCGGCGCCTCCGCCGGCGGCTGGGACAGGGCAGGTCTCGGTCCGTGCGCAGGGATCACGTGGTTCTCTTGCTTTTGTAGCCTTTCCTTGTGAGAACCTACGTAGGTGCACCGACTCGTGCAACTATCCCCGAGTTAGTCTACTCTAGAAACATGTTTGCAGAAAAATAAATACAGTATACTTAGTGCGTCAGATGCCCTGCTGTACCTTGTTGAAGTGGTGGACTCTGTAAAGGCCCCACGTCTCTCGTCCCGTGTCGGTCTCTGCTCTGTAACATGTGCTGCAGCAGACCGTCCTGTAGGGGGAGACACTTCAGTACAAACTCCACAGCTCTGGGGATAACTCTGGTTCATCATAATCTACCTCACAGGCAGGTCCTTCCAGCTCACCGCGTGGTCCATGAAGAAACCTGCAGCACAAAGACACAAAACAACACTGGACTTACAGGATTCAGTATTTAGACAGACAAAAAACAGCTTTAGATTAAGTGTTTGTACCTGCGATGCCGACCTCTCCGGTCCCGGCCAGGTTCAGGTCTGGATTCTGAGACGGATCTACAGAGTAAACCTGGGACCTGTGAGCGTGAGGCTGCATCCCACAACCCTCCTGAAGAACAACACACAGAATGATTATTTACAGTAAAATTTAAGAATATAAAGTCCTACTGAAGAACAAGAGAGAAAAGCTTTTATGTAGAATTTAAAAACAAAAACAACAAGACTTCATTTACAAAAGAAAGGCTAAGGAATGAGCTCAGCATACAGTATATTTATTTATGAAAGAATATGTGTTAAAACTTACAAACACAGCGGCCTTGAGCATGTCCGGCACCGTGAGCGGGATGAAGCCCTGAGGACGTCACAAGTGAAGCAAACACAGAGTTCAGCACAGTATCCAAGAGTTTTTTTTATATGTTGAATGTTTTGTTGTGAAATCTGGACCTTTTTGAGCAGCTTGTCCAGGGTGAAGTTCTGCAGAGCCATTGAAGTCTGGCTCCAGCTCCTCTCAGATAATACGACCTGTGACCCGACACGTGGGAGAGGTGTCTGGGGAGAGGGAAGCACAGTCAGTACGGAAATCATTTAACAACAACAAAACAGGAAAAGGATTTTGAATTCAACCTCGATTTTAAAGGAGACCTACCAGGGACGGGACGAGACAGAATTTTCACGAGATTGGGTTGACAAGATTTTGAATAGTTTGAATTATTTGTTTAATTTCAGAATTTTAACCCTAACCCTGAGGCAAGTTACAAAATTAGACTTTTATTGTTTATTATTGTTAGTTTAATATTTATTTAGTTTAGCTTTACCTTTCATTCTGTCTATTCTTATGATTTAAATGATCTGAGTTAAATCCTTTGACTGAAATTGTCCTGCTCCGCCATGTGTAGCTCAGGCTCCGCCCCCTTTCTCCTGCCTCTGCAGCTGCTGACAGGGACCAGACACAGAAGGAGACACACTTACAAAGTATTGAAGACATAGGCCAAAATATTTGTGTGGATCTATTTTAAACTATGTTTAAGTGTGAAAAACACTGCGCTGGTCCTGCCATGTCCGCGCGTATATTATATATTTTTTGCGCTAACTTTTACAACCTTAAGGACTAATTATCTCTGTCATATTAATCCTATCATTATAAAATAAAAACTGGGACAGAGTTTAGACTGTTTTCTGTCAGAATAAGTCCGCTGCAAATCTGTGTGTGGAGGAGACTTTTTACTAGAGCTGCTCAAAGATACAAAACATGACCATTCATAAAAGCCTATGTACAGTATAGAGGGATTTTGGGTCGACGTCACTCTCCGCCCTACTGCGCGTGCGTCATGCAGAAAGCGCGCCTCTCCATTTGTTTACATTGGGAAACTTGTTCCAATTAAACAACAAAACGGGACGAGAGCAGCTGCTTTCATCACGTCTGAACCGGTCTGATAGACAAGTGTCCCCTGAAGCTTGAGACTCTCACTTACCTGAAAGTAACTTCTAAGAGTTGTAGGATCAAATTTCATCCATAAATGTTAACTTAGCAGCATACATTTTGTTTGTGTGATAAACTCTTGAGGTTGGCTGACAACGGAGCTTTTTTGACTTGTTTCCACTGTTTGTGTCTATGTGTGGAGGCTCTTTCTACAGGCGGGGTGAGCGCGCATCGCCCGTGTTGAAAAACAAAAATCCCTCTATAAGGAAATCTCACGAGAGACTTCTGTACATGTGCACAGTATCGAGACAGGTTGATCTCGCAAGATCTCGTCACATCTCAGTTTGTCAGGATGGGGGGCAGCCTCTCCACCACCCTTTGCTGCAGTGTAGAACACCTCAAGGTACAGTGCTTTCTCCGGTGCTGTTTACACTGTACACGTCCGACTTCCACCATAACTCTGAGGCCTGCCACATGCAGAAGTTTTCGGACGACTCCGTCATAGTGGCCTGCATCAAAGAGGACAAGGAGGTGGAGTATAGGCAGCTGGTGCAGGATTTTGTAACCTGGTCTAAGAAGAACCAGCTACAACTAAATGTCCAGAAAACCAAGGAATTAATCCTGGATTTCAGAAGGGGGCCCCCTCCCTCCCAGCCCATCTTTATCGACGGTGAGCAAGTGGAAGAAGTTACATCTTATAAATACCTGGGAGTTGTACTGGATAACAAACTGGACTGGAACGAAAACACCACCTTGCTCCACAAAAAGAGTCAGACCAGGATGTACTTCCTACGAAGGTTGGCATCTTTTAACATCTGCACGAAGCTTCTTAATATGTTCTATCAGACGGTTATAGCAAGTGCTCTGCTGTATGCTGTGGTGTGCTGGTGTAGCACGAGTAAGAAAAACATAAACCGTCTGAACAAGATCATTAAGAAGGCTGGCTCTGTAGTGGGGCTAAAGCTGGCTCCAGTTGAGGATGTGGCAGAACAACGAACACTGTCCAGATTCAGCGCGATCATGGACAATGTGTCTCACCCTCTGCACGAGACCTTTACACGGAGGAGGAGCACGTTCAGCAGCAGACTGTTGTCCCAGCGTTCCTCCACGGACAGACTCAGAAAATCCTTTGTCCCACGAGCCATCAGACTATACAATGCACTCTCCTAGCACAAGAGCACTTTGATTCAGATAAACTGTAGAACTTGATTTCAAGTCATGTTTTTAAATGTGTTTTAGGATATTTATTTATTTATTTATAAGGATGAATTGACTGTTGTCTGTGTGTGTGGGCAGCTGATCACTTGGAATTTCCTTCGGGATTAATAAAGTTTATATCTATCTATCTATCTATCTATCTGGACGTTTAATAATCTAATGTTTATGCTTATACCGTTAGAATAGTACTTGATATGAGTGAACTTTGACCTCTGTCTGATGAGTCCCAGAGTCTCTCCCAGCTCCACGTGGCCTTTGGGCTTGAAGTCAAACTCTGGAGGAAACACAGACGTTTAAACTCGTCACAAACTCGTTGTTACTTGAGGTGAAAAACGTGATACGTACCAGGTTTGTGTCCGACCAGCTCCAGCACTCGAGCCTGACTCTCGTCTCCCAGCGGCTGAAAACAAACACAGGAGAAACACTTTAAAACAAGGAGAGTTAAGATTAAGACACTGAAATCTGCTCTAAACCATAGTCAAACAGAGCTGTCAAACTGTGCATTGCTGAAGAAGTCAAAGTGAAAGAGAAGGCAGAGTCTGATGACCGATGACGATGCGAGGAACAATCCCATTCATACGCGCTGCTGCTTCGTCAGGGAGGTCGCGAGACTGACGGCGGCAAAGCGCAAGGTGCTGAGCAAATATGTAACTTATAAATCTGTAAACAGGAGGCTGCAGTTTCACGGACCACACTGTAGCTACGACAAGGCTTCATTTGACGAAAATGACGGGACAGACAGCGTTTTGTCAGTCTGATTTCAAAAAGAGTCATTTCTTTGACCAGGATCGCTCCACAGACAAACACTGATGTTTATTCAGATTCATAAACTTAGCACAAAGTTGCTTCTGCGGTTTCCTGGTTTGGTGATTGTCAGATCTGCGTCGCATCGGTTGCATCACAAAAGCTATCCCGGAGGAATAAGGACTGGCTTTTACACGGGAGAAATGGAAATAGGCCCTACACATGGAGTTTGGGCAAAATACAACGGAAACTGTGAGATGTGATTAACTTTGTGCTTCAGGTAAGAAATGCAGAGCCTGCACATAAGTTACAGTGCGATGGTTGAATGTCACAATGTTTTTGCTGTAATATTGGTATCTTAGGAAACTACTTATGTAGAGTTTAGTAATCTTTCTTTGTATATATGACTTTTGTCTGTGGCCCGTGTGCCTCCTGCAGTATCCATGTCAAAAATCAACAACAAAAACATAGGCAAAATTGAACAAAATTATGACTAGGGCTGGGTACCGTTAGATTTTTTTCGATACCAGTACTTTAACGGTACTGGCTTTTCGAGACCGGTTCCTCAACGGTTCTTTTTTCTGTTCTTTTTTTTTTTTTAAATGTTAATTATAAGCCCAAGACTATTTTTTCATCCTTTAACAATGTTAGATTTGTCAAACTATATTTTAAAACACACTTTTAGTTTGTTCAATTACCCTATTACTCAAAAGGCATTTAAATGAATCAGCTGTTCCTCACGTGGCTCCCACATGGAGCAAGTTAAGTTTCACTTTCTCGCCACACGCGGCAGCTCTGCAACAAAGACGCGACAAGATTTGCTTTGACACTTTTACCCTTCACTTTACCTGGAGACAAAAGGAGAAATGAAGAAGGCTGATTACATGTATTTCTTACTCAGACTTATTTAGCTGCAGCACAGACGCCACAGCGGTACATTTGGGATTCTGCTTTCAACTACAGCGACGCGCAGGAGGATGTTACGGCAAAGTTTGGATTATATTTTGTGTTTGGCGACATTATTCTGCGTAAACTTCAGGCTTTGACTTGATTACGAAGAGTTATGAAGCTCAACACACAGACTTTAGACAGAAAGGCTCCACCGGAGATGTGCTTTAATTGAAAACGGACCCGTTGTTTCTTCGTTTCTTCTTTTTAAGAAGGTAAGCGGACACACTGCAGTTTGTTTGTGACACTTGCAGCTGCTCGGTCTGTTTGGGAGAAGTGAGACGTGAATTGTGCCGCTAGTTTGTGCAGGCGCTGTAAGGTCACGCGGTTGGTTTGGGAGAAAGAAAGAAGTGAACATTTGGCACATAGGCTCTGTGGTGTTTTTGCTGTTTGTGGAGCGTAGTTAAGTGTCAATGTAGGGATCGAGCGCACATGTGGTGTGGCATGTGTGGTGTTTGTCTGCTTGTTGACGTGGAGATTTAAAGCCAAGGAACCGAAAAATGGCACCGAAAGTGCGTCATGTTTTCGATTCCAGTATTTCCCGAACGTTTTCGGTCGGTTCCGAGTAGGAACCGTTTTTCGGTGCCCAGCCCTAATTATGAAGGATTAAAGGATTTTATGGGACCTTGCTCATCATGCTGACGGATTGAAATTATGTCTAGTGTAACCACTGAATGACAAGTAGATTTGTGATTTTATTGGTTCAACCCAATCTTAGTAAATGTTGACATTTAAGAAGCAAAATGTATGCTTTTAACTTAACTAAAGAAATATTGTTTTAGAAGTAAATTTAAGTAATTTAATAATCTCTATTAAAGCAAAGGCATTGAAATGTTTCTGTCACATTAACATATTTTGGATTCAAAAGGTTGGTTTCATAAAACTGGTCAAAATCTTGAGGAAAAGTGACGTGTTAGACAGTGAGATTGCAAGAAAATGAAACATCACATTGTGAATAATCGTGAAATTGTGATATGTTGTTTCACAATAATAGAATTTGATATGATGACATCTCTACTCACCACGTCAGGATGCGTCGTGTTGGGCAGTTTCAGCGCTCGGCTGTAAAACTGTTCCTCCAGCTCGCTCTCTTTAGGCGTCAGCTCGTTCAGTCTGTGTCTGACCTCTCGTCCTCTCTGTCGCGCCGCAGAGTACGCCGGCAGCTGAACAAACACAACACAACAGGTAAAGTAGAATGTATTTAAAGAAGACATACAGTATTATTCTACTTTTCTGAGTTAATGTTCTAACCGTGTCTGTCATAATTTTTTTCCTCACAGTTGTATTTGGATTGATTCCTGCAGATTTGAATAATCATGTTTTGTCCTGCAGCTGATGCTCCAGTGTTTTCACCTGACACCTAGCCCCGCCCACTTGTGTGTATTTAATTAAGATTACTCAAAAATATATAACATGCAACGACAAAAAAATATTGTATATTGTTTGCTAAGTCTATTTTAAAAGTATTTTCTTGTTTGATTGCATGTTTCTATTTCCCTGCTGTCCTAAACTGTGTGTTGCAACACTGGAATAAATAACGGATCTACTACTGGTAAATATACAAAAATAAAAATATAAATAAATAAAAACACAGCATGTTTATTTTAACTGGAAAAACTTATGACGTCATGACTTGCAGCTCAAACTAAGAGACACCAAAATCAGAGTTACAAACTGAGGAGAACTTACAGTGGCCAGAGTTTTCTTCTCGTTGTTGGTCTGTGAAGAGAAGATGGACAAAGATAATAATAATGTAACGCTGCACAGACTGAACATTAATGTAGGTTTTTAATTTAATCTGCGACTCACCACAAGAGTTTTGACGGTGTCGCTGATGTTTCTCTTCTGTTCCTCCAGAGATGAGATTTCTGCTCTCACGGCCTCCAGCTGCTGCCACAACGACACCTGCAACAACAAAAAAAACAAACAGAAATCAACATTTACAAGAACAGAATCCAGTGGAGTTTAACAGCTAATCAACTCCCAGCCGACTCAGGGCTTTTCTGTGTGGAGTTTGCATGTTCTCCCCGTGTCTGCGTAGGTTTCATCCACTCCGGTTTCCCCTACTTCTAAAAAACCCTCCCCTCTTACCTCCCCCAGGACTTCCTTGCAAAAGAAATTCAGAATCTCAGTGGGACTCTCCTGGATAAATAAAGGTCAATAAATAAAAACAAATAATGATTGTTTTGGTAGTTGGGCGATTATTCTTTGGATTAATCAATTAATTATTAAGAATACAAAATACAACTTGTTTCCGTTTGTGTTGTTGGCAGATGACTAGAACGTACCCCAGCGACTTTAGGAAAAGGGTTAACACATTAAAACACAGTGCTAGAATTCATATCAAAAGAAACCTAAAACCTCAGATCAAATGACACACACACAAAACACACACAACACTCCAACAAAATTTTTGACAAATTGTTTGCAATTTGCTGCTTTCCAGTGCGTTTTTAGTTTCATAGTCAAACCTCAGCAATAGAAGCAGGTTCTGCTCCTGGTTCTAACAGACCCTATCTCTATAGAGGGATTTTTGGTCGACGTCACTCTCCGCCCCAGAAAGAGCTCATCTCCATTTGTTTACATTGGGAAACTTGTTCCAATTAAACAACGAAACGGGACGACAGCAGCTGTTTGGATCAGGTCTGAACCGGTCTGACAGACATCTGTCCCCTGAAGCTTGAGACAGTGTTTTTCTCGCCGTTTTTCTCACTTACCTGAATGTAACTTCTAAGGGTCGTAGGATCACATTTCATCCGTAAAAGTTGATTTAGCAGCATAACTTTTGTTTTCGCAAAGTGATAAACTGTTGACATTAGCTGACAACGGAGCTGTTTTGACTTGTTTCTACTGTTTGTGTCTATGTGCGGAGGCTCTTTCTACAGGCGGGATGCGCGCGCATCGCCCGTGTTGATAAATAAAAATCCCTCTATAGCGTAGCGCCACATTCTAAAGTCTAATGGAAACACAACTAGGCAAAGTTGGACCGAGCAGAGTAGAACCAATTGCTGCTTTTATCAGGCAGCCACGATCAATAAAAATCTGAGATCATCCTGGAGGCCACATGAAATCATCTTAGTAGCCACATTAAAGGGGTCCTATTGTGTTTTTTTTTTATATTTAGTAAGAAACTAGAACATATGCAGATCAGTAATTTACCTTTTGTTCATTGTAAAACACAAAATTGATCTAAAAACAGCTTAAAAATAGGAACAGCTCTACTGACTTCCTGTTAAAAACTGATAAGCCTCTTCACTTTAAAATGTAACTGTAAGAAGCAACAGATTTTAAACAACAAATTATTATTAACAACAAATTATTATTAACATGAAACTTGCCTTGTAAAAATTGTGCAAAATGGCAAACAAATCGAGGCACACTGACCATATTAAAAGTCCTTTATTGTAAGAAGGGTTGCTTAATCATTTGCTATTTGATCCTTGTAGAGCACCTGGCACTTTATCACTCCTCTGGGACCCAGCTGAAGCACTCACTTTCCTCGTTTTTTACCTCCAACATATTATTATTGTTGGAAAGTGGCTCTGGGACAGTTTTGAACCATATAAGCTTCACTTTGGGTCTTAATCTTTTGAATTATAACAAGTAAATACAGACAAGTGGGAGGGGATAGGTGGTAGGTGAGAACAGGGATTTCTGAGTACTTGAGCTCCAGCTCCATGTAGTTTGTAGACAGAGCAAGAGTGAAGTTTATGTCAGTTTCTCTTTACCTTTCCAGACCAGGACCTTGTACATAAACCACCAGCTCGTGCCTTTAATATTTTACATTATTACTCACAATCTTCCGCACATCTTCTCCGCGCAGCTCGCCTTTCCGGTTCTCCACGTTCACGACCGCCGCCTCCGGGTCCGCGCACACCCGGGTCATGTCGAGCTCGGGTTTGTCGCTGTATCCCTCCCGGACGTGCTCGTACAGGCTGCTGCGGGGCGTGCCGGGCCGCTGCGTGCTGCTCCGGGCCTCTCCGTGACAGTAGCGGGGAGTCAGAGCCCTGGCAGCCCGCGGACACAGCCTCAGAGCCGGGGACGAGCCCAGCAGGCGAGCGGCGCACAGGCTGAAGGAGGCCGCCATGTTTGTGACCCTGCTGCCTGATGGGAAGAAGGGCGGGGCTTAAATATATAACGTAAAATGTATATTATTATTTTTTGGTTTGTTATTATTACTTTATCTGAGTATTATATTTTATTGTCAGCTTGTTATTTTATGTTCCCTCAAATTAAATTAATATTATTAAAAAAAGTATGCTATAAACGCTTTTTGGACAAATCTTTTTGTATTTTTATTGCAGTAGCAACAATTCAAACTCATATTACATGATTAGTTCAATAATTGCTATCACATATTGTGTATTGCAATTGTTTTATGCACAATACAGTTTGAAACACAAGTAAAAGACCTAATGTTCAAAAAATAATTAACAATTTCTTCAGTTTTTATCAACAATACACTTTATTTGCACATTTTCTCAGAAAAAGAAAATTTCATTCAGCATATTTTAATCTTTATTTGGTTAATAAGTACGTGAATTATTTAAGTTTTAGTGTTCAAAAATATGTTAAAACAGATACAAATATGATCCAAATTATTTCGGTTTAGGCTTACTATTTGCAGAATGAACGTGCAATTTTAATGACGTACATTGTATGGATCAATCTCCAATTCTGTGCAACCTTTTTCATTAAAAAAAAGGATATATTATTTTTGTTTTACTCGTTTTTTTTTTTATTTTATTTTATTTTTTTATTTTTTTAAGATGAAATAAAAAGCTAAAATTACATTAATAGTATATCATAATAATTATCTATTGTTAAAAGCTAAAAACAAAAATAATTTTAATAAATAAAACGTTAAACTTCCGGTGTAAACAACAGTCACGTGGTAAAGGTCAGCCAATAAGAATAGCGGAAGTTGCCCGTTGCTGTAATCCGGTTCCGACATGACAAGTGCGGCCGTTTGCTGCTCAACTTTCGGCTAGATTTCACTCGTAAAACCTTCTGAAACCACTTTATTTCAGATTCTACCTTTAGCCGGAGGTGTGGTCTTTGTGCCATGGTGGACTGATCACTGCCGGCGGCTTTTAGAGAGCTTTAAAGCGGGCGGTAGTTGCCTTTAGACGCCGGAGAACGAGGCGGAGATGTGGTGCCTCGCTCTCTAGCCTCGTTTCTGGGGACCAAAAGGCCGGAGAAGATTGAGAAACAAAGGCGGAAAACGCAGCACACACGCGGTGACAGACATCGGGGGCTTCGGGTGTCAGCGTGGCACCGACACACGACGTTTTATTTCATATTTTTCTGCTAAAAGGAGGAGAAAACAACCACAAAGCTGGAAACGCGACGGAGAGCCAAGGCAAGTATTAACGTTAGTCAGTTAGTGGTAGTAGACGCTTATAACGGTTATTTCCATTACAATGCCTTTATTACACAGGTATAAACCAAGTCTTTTTGCATTTATCCAAAGAGAAAACGTGCTTTGTGCAATAATTTACATAAAACATCAATTCTGGTGAGTTCGTGAGGCCTTTTGTGCTTCATACAGGCCACAAAATCTCCCTAAATGTCTGACAAAATTACAAACTGAATTTTCTATTTAAGAAATTATGGTTATGTGATGACACCATTGTAACAGGAAATTAAATGTAATTTAGGAACATTGTCCACGTACAAATAAATTATATTACTTACTCTTTGGAATGTTCCAGGACAATACTGTATAACAGGGGTTCTCAAACTTTTTATCCAAAGGTCCGAAATTAAAACACGATCAAGTTCAAAGGTCCGGATGAAAAAGTATAACATTTATTATTGTTATTATTCAACTTTATGACATTACATTAAGTGCTTATAGCAGAGTGTAAACATTAAAGTCATGTAAACATAACATAACGTGCATTTCAATGCATGTTATGAGATAACAGTGCCCCTGATAGATATAAATTGTAGTGCTCCCCACACCCCCAACCCCTCTCTCGAAATAAATTTGTATTTAATTTAAATCTACAGACAGACCCTTAGACCCATAAGCTCTTAAATACAAATATATTTCAATCTAACAATGTTCTGGTGTAATTTTTAAAAATTCAATGCAATTTCCTGTATTTTGGTGCGTTTTAGATGTGATGATCCTATTGTGTGATGTTATTTTTAATATAATTAAAAAGACATGAGGCAGTTAAATTAACAAAAATACAAATAGGGCCCCCCATAGAGGCCAGATTTAGGGGCCCCAGCCCCAGATGCCTTTAGCTCCGCCCCTGTAAAACTGAGCTTTAGGAGCGTCAGTGACTTGGCCTGACAGGACCGTCCTGAGTGATCAGAGCAGGGAAAACACGGGAGCTGCTGCATTTGTAAGGTTAGTGTCTGTTTTATGTCACAATCAGGCAAAAGTAAAAGTTGTAAAGACCTCTTCAAACATTTCCGCGGTGCGCCGTTTTGCGCGATTTTCTCCGCTGTTATTTACACACGTTATCTTCACTGTACATTTTGGGCCTTTTCTCCGTGTATAGAAGGTAGATTTGAATAAAATAAAGATCAATATGAACCTCCAATTTCACAGAATATCACTGGGAGTTCGAAATGCTTCTCAAAGAAATGATCTGTCTTTTAAATAGCTCTGTTTCAACGCTGCACTGACAGTCGCATGCACGCACCTTCCCGAGTGAGGGAGGGAGGGAGAGAGAGAGAGAGACGGAGAGAGAGAGAGAGACGGAGAGAGAGAGAAAGGGAGAGAGACTGAGAGAGAGAGAGACGGAGACGTGCGGTAGGGAGGAAGCGCTTCTGCTGGAGAAGCACTGTAAACACGTAAACGCAAGGTCCGCTCATGGGTGTTGTAGAGCACAGAAATAAAAATACGAGGGAACGGCTGCCCGCGGTCCGGACAAAATGGTCTCGAGGTCCGGATCCGGACCGGAGTCCGGACTTTGAGTAACCCTGCTGTATAAGGACAAACACATCTTTTAACAGAAACATGACAAGTCAGGCAAAGCTGGATAGTTTTAAAGGGAAAGTGGGGTAAATTGTGCCAGTTTTTACTTAACAAGACTTTATATTGAGACCATGACAGTAGTTTTTCCAACTACAATATGAACACATTGTTTCAGGATGTGGTACATCTTTGAAAACAATCGTTTTTTAACTAAAATATAGTTTTTAAGAATTAGCTACAGCTTTCTGAAACATGCTTTGTGCAATAATTTACATAAAACATCCATTCTGGTGAGTTCGTGAGGCCTTTTGTGCTTCTTACAGGCCACAAAATCTCCTTAAATGTTTGACAAAAATACAAACTGAATTTTCCAATTAAGAAATGATGGTTATGTGATGACACCATTGTAACAGTAAATTTAATGTAATTTAGGAATATTGTCCATGTACAAATAAGTTATATTACTTACTCTTTGGAATGTTCCAGGACAATACTGTATAAGGACAAACACATCTTTTAACAGAAACGTGACAAGTCAGGCAAAGATGGATAGTTTTAAAGGGAAAGTGGGGTGAATTGTGCCAGTTTTTACTTTCACATGACTTTAGTGAGACCATGACAGTAGTCCTTCAAACTATAATATGAACACATAATTCAGGATGCGGTGCATCTCTGAAAGCAATCATTCTGATCTGAAATATAATATTTAAGAAATACAGCTTTCTGAAAAACAAACGGGGGTGAATTGTTCCATTTGTTATAAAAACAAAAGATGTATACAACAAACTAATTTTTAACTTAAATTTTAAGTTAATCTTAAAGGTGAACTATGTAACTTTTTGACTAAAAACAGACTTGAATAAAATTGTGCCTTTGTCCTTAAGAGTTCTTTGTTGCACTAAATAAATAACAAAAATCTGCTTCTAGAGCTGTGCAATTAATCAGAATTTAAATTCACTTACGATTACTGCTGTAATCGTAAAGCAGCTCCCAGACAGTGTCTTTAATTGTGTTTAAAACATTTACAGCAGTCTTATTTCTCTGTATTTAGGGGCATCAACGCTCTGCACTCTCTCTAATAATAATTGTGATTTTAATTATGTTTTAAACAATCATGATTATTATTTTTATCTTAATCTTCTGCCTCTTTACTTCGAGTGAGCTTGTATGGTCACAAATGGACTATTACTGGGGCTAGAGGTGTTTGTTTTTATTAATAATATGTTCCTTTAGCTGCATTGTCTTCACATTACGGCTTAAAAATAATTCCCCATTGGGAACGCTCTAAAGTTTGGTTTGTTTTCTAAACAGTAACATTAAAGAATAATAGACAAAGCCGAGCAAAACATGAGAAAATATTCAGAATTAAGTGACAAAAGTGATTGATTGGCAAACCCAGTTCTCCTGAATTCTTATCTTATTTCCTGATCTTTCTGTCTGTGTTTTAGTTTTAGTTTTAGTGATAAAATGACACATTTACAATTAAATAATCTGTTTTAAATTATTCCTTAATGGGTGGCAATGGCACAACTTAACTTTACCTAAATGTTCTTAATGATCATGCAGTGAGGCTCCTTTCTTTGCAGGATGAGAGAAAAGTATTTTAAAATGTGAGGTTTTATAGTTCTTCCGAAACAGAGGCTGGCACAAAACACCACACTTTCCCATTAATACTGATATTTCATCTACGTCCCAAAAACTTACTCAGAGGTTGTGTTTTTGTTTCATTCACGGCTAATTAACACAAAAATGTATTGTGTTTTTCACTTGAATCATTTGAGAGAAAAAAACTGAAAGTACTACTATTGTATTAGCCTCATTTAAACTGCACCTTAAGGTTACTCTGGGACAGTATATTGTTATGTAGGTTGTTCACAGTTTGTTGTATCATGACGCAGCAGAAACCTGTATCTTAATGACATAATAGAGTCGTAACAGAAGATTTAAATGAACTTTCAGGCTCAGTCACATTTAAACGTGTCACACTTAAAGCTGCTGTTCACATTAAAATGACCGACACCGAACCTTTTCAGAATCAATCAGCTCCAAAGTGGCTCCACAGGAAAGAGAAGACGTTTAGCATCACAATCCAGACTTTCATTTGAATAAGCTTCGACTTTGAATTATTTTTTCATCATTGTATCTCCTCGTTAAACTGAACCATGAATCTAATGTTTTGCTGTATATACATGGACTTCTTCCCTCCTTGATTATTATTATTGTTAAAATATCCTCTTAATGTTTAATTGCAATATGTATATGTGTATCTCAATTAGGGCTGTGCAATTAATCAAATTTCATCTTCAATTATGATTATTGCTATAAATCGAGTAATCATGATTATGAACTGTGACTCATATTTGTAAGCCTCAGATATTTCCTTGAGTTATAAAAGTAGATCCCAAACTGTTTCATTAAAATGACTTTTAAAATGTACATTTACAACTGTCAAGATTATTAGGCTAATCGATAATCGTGATTATTCAAGTCACAACATAACAAGAATCGTGGCAATTTTAGACGTGAAATAAAATCCTTATAGTTTTCTCTTTAGAAACTAGGGATGGACAAAATATCAGTTACAGTTTTGGCAACAGCTTTAGGTTTATAGAAAAAACACAAACATTTGTCACAGATGTACTTCTGTTATGTCCCAAATGTCGTACTGAAATTGATATCAACAAACAGCACAAGATCAAATAAAAATAGGTGAAAATTGTTATTAGTCATATTGTCATATTGTCATTACCATTTTGAAGCAAAATTATGTCTTTCAATCTGTATGCAATTGAACATTTTAGAGAATTTTAGAGTGTTTTTTTTCAGTCTAAACCAAAACTAAAGTTTTTGTCACATTTTATTTTTGTTAGGAAAATTAGATTTTGTAAAATTGATCACAAACTTGAGGAAATGTGACATGTTTGACATTAAGAATGAAATTGGGTCATAATCATAAATAATCGCTAAATCATGATATTTTGTCTCGTAACACTAACATTTGATATGGTGACCTCTTTATTTACAACAGTCCATTTGATGTCTTTACTCTGCATTTATGAAGCGCTAATATTCTTCCCAAGCAAATAATCGTTTAAATAATCGTGATTTCAATTATTCTTTAAATAATCGTGACATTAAAACCTCCTTGATCCTCGTGTGTTGTGATCAGTGCGACAAAAGTGTATTGTCTCAGTTTTAACTCTTATCTAAAGTGACACTGTTCAGTTTAGGCTTGAAATGGCACTTCATTTTAAAACTGCATCACGTAATGACATCACAAGGTGGAGCAGAGTATTTCAAGCCAAATAAAGTAGGATTACTCAAAACATTGGCTTTAATGCCGAGAATGTTTTCAGTAGGGCTTCAACAAGTTAATTGATTAATCACAACTAATCAAATATTGAGTTATTCGTCAACTAATGTAGTAATCGAACAATCGTTAACGGGTCTTAACTCTCCAAACACTGAAAAAAACAATTCCAATTGGCCAGCAGCAGTGACGTAGAAAATGTGTAAATATGTTGCTTTTTTGATAGAAAAAACACAATCTGAAATAGGTCAGTGTTATACGGCGCTCCATAGTACTCACGAAAAAAAAAATATTTATCTCGTAATTACGAGATAAGATCTCGTAATAACGAGATAACTTTCTCGTAATTACGAGATAGTTTTCTCGTAATTACGAGATAATTTTCTCGTAATTACAAGATAATTTAAATGGCTTTTCCCACATTCTGTATACCCACACGCTTCGTATAGGCTAAGCTAGTGACTTTATCCACAACTAGTAGTCTTTTCTGTGCTAGCTTGATGTTTCTAAATAGCTAAGATGTACTTGTGGATTTCGTTATGTTAAATTAAGTGTCTGTGGTCTTCACTGCAATGTTAACGGTCGACAAAAAGTATGAAAATAGCTCATAACGTGACTGTCAACTCACGCTACAGTTAGCATGCTATTATAAAGACGGCCAGTGAGTGGAGCTGTTCACCCACCAGAAAGAAGCTAGTGGTAATCGGCAGGTTTTTAAATAAAACTCGATCTTCTTGACTGTTGACAGTCAGTCTCACTCATCCTTAGAAATGAGCGGCAGTTTTTCTGTGGCTCCAGCGTCTGGTTTTCAATTTATTTGGCCATAAAGGAGAGAAGTGCTGCAACAGACTTGCAACATACGGGCATTTTTGCAGTACCCACCCACTCTGGGTGATCCATGCGGAAGTGTAGCAAATGTGCAGCACTTCTCTTCTTTTTGGCCAAATAAATTGAAAACTAGACGCTGGAGCCACAGAAAAACTGCCGCACATTTCTAAGGATGAGTGAGACTGACTGTCAACAGTCAAGAAGATCGAGTTTTATTTAAAAAACCTGCCGATTACCACTAGCTTCTTTCTGGTGGGTGAACAGCTCCACACACTGGCCGTCTTTATAATAGCATGCTAACTGTAGCGTGAGTTGACAGTCACGTTAACAGCTATTTTCATACTTTTTGTCGACCGTAAACACTGCAGTGAAGACCACAGGCACTTAATTTAACACAACGAAATCCACAAGTACATCTTAGCTATTTAGAAACATCAAGCTAGCACAGAAAAGACTACTCGTTGTGGATAAAGTCACTAGCTTAGCCTATACGAAGCGTGTGGATATACAGAATGTGGGAAAAGCCATTTAAATTATCTTGTTATTACGAGAAAATTATCTCGTAATTACGAGATCTTATCTCGTAATTACGAGATAAATATTTTTTTTTTCGTGAGTACTATGGAGCGCCGTAGTGTTACTAGTAAACAAACATTTAATCTTGATTTGAGTAAATGTGACTAAAGTCGAGTGAAATTCTACAAATGAAACTTACCATTAGAACTACATATCAATATTTCAAGTACTGTTGCTATTTTTGCTGTTTTCTAAGTCTTTTCTAGTTTTAGTAAAACAATACATGTTTATGATTGTTCCATTTGCAAAAGGCAGTAAAAATCTGAATTCAGTCAATTAATACTTCATGGTCTAATTTAATTTTAGGCTTTTTCTTGATCGAAATTTGTAAAAATCTTGTTGTCACGTGACTTTTGTATTCTAAACAACTAATCGATTAATGGAAAGAATAGTCGCCCAACTAATCGATTAACACAATGATAGTTGCAGTTTTCAGTGAAGTAACACATTCATTCTAACACAAGTATATTTAAACACTTGTAGTCCAATAAAAACATATTATATTTTTAGTAAAAGGGACTTTAGATGTTTTGTTGTTTCTGTGTGTAAAGTGAGGAACATTCTAGAGTCTCTTTGTCGCTTCACAAAGTGTTGAGTTCAGTTGTTTTTGGGTGAAAGGACTTAACCTTTGAAGATCAATGAGACCAGTTTGTAGAGTTATCGACTAAATCTGTTTAGAACAATCAATGAAAATACTGTCTTTCTACAGGTATTTGAAAGTTTACAAGACAGTTTTAATACATGTTTTTTACTATACATTTCACATTGTGTTATATCAGGTCTGGGCGATGAGGCACAAAATATTATCACAATTTTCCTGGAGACAGTTCACAATTTTGATTCGATCACAATTCTTATAGACTATTGTCTTTTGTCTTTGAGGTAAATACAATGAAAGTTCCTGCTTTACTTTTTTGATTGGTTAAATCAGCTGTCACTCACTCAGAGCAGAACAAAGACTGACCAGTGTGGACAGATTTACACAGAAAAACATGACCAAGCTTTTGAGACAAGTGACCTCAGAATAATCTATTAATTAGAACATTGTGTAGTAAAACAACTGTGTCATTTCTAACACTAAGAACAGCTTTTGAAAATCTGTTAAAATCCATGTTTCATTCATAAATAGAGATATTTTTGTAAATTCACCTGGAACTTGACTTGAAGCTGCAGCACAAAAGACTCAGGGCTGGGTATTGCCAAGAGCCTTCCGATACAATACGTATCCCGATACAGAGGTCACAATATGATACGTATCCTGATACACGTATATTATGCAGATATAATTTCCTTATTATGTCACCTATCAAGTGTCAAATGCAGAGGAATTGTATTTTCTTACTACTCTTATTGTTTGACACAAATGTCTTACAAATAAGTCATTGTTCAGCTCAATAGTTTCAACTTTAAAGCTGCAGTCCAGGTTCAAAAGTGTAAATTATATTAATTTAATTATGCCAATACGTATCCCGATACACCTCCCTGTAACGATACGCGTATTGCCAATGAGCTTGTCACGATATATCCCCGTATCGATACATTGAGTACAGCCCTAACACACAAGCTTCAAAACTCATAAAACTAATAAAAACAGACGAACAAATGTATTACAAAAAAATTTTTAATAACTAACTTGGCAACTCTGAGGCTCAGAGAAGCAGGTTGGAAATAATCATCTGTATTTGAACAAACGGATGCATTAAACAGAGAAATGGGAAATCAGGATTTGACCAAAAAATCAGATTGTCACAACAGTCGCTCATGATTCCATTTTTATCACGATATGGCCCAGATCTATGTTATATTACTGTTTTTTAAATACACTAATGTTACACTCAAGAATACATTTTTGCAGATCTTCAAAACCACATTCAGGATATTATCAAAAATTCGATATATCACTCTAACTGTAACAAGTGATTGTCATTCGTAGATCTGTATGAGATCACAAGAGACTCATTTAACACAGTTCCAGTGTTACAAGACATTCTCATTTGTCACATTATAACGTCTGTGTCGTTCCTGTGGATTTGGGCTCAGATGAACAATGCTGTTGCTAGGTAACAGTCACATTTACTCGGTAGAATAGTCTGTAAACTGTCAGGACAATAACATTTCCACGTCGTGACCTGATTTTACAGACTAACAGTTGTTATTATATCATATTTACTGCGTTTTGTTTTGGTAGAATAGTCTGTGAACTGTCAGGACAATAACCGTGACACATTTCCACGTCGTGACCTGATTTGGAATGTGGTTTGGAAACTGGTTTAACTTTATGAAACATGTTTGTGGTTCGTCTGTGTCACTTTAAATGTAATTATATGAAAGTGTTTCATCCAAGAAAGGACAACAAAAACAGAATCAGAAAAAGGTTTGTGGTTAAGATAAAGTAGACAAGGGCATGCAGAATAAGGTAAAACTGTAAAATAGGCATAAGAACAATACAAAAAGTCTCTCATAAATCTATTGAAAACATGATACAGTTGAATATTACTCATCAGTGGCCAACATTATCACCTGAATCCATTTTGAGATGTTTAAAAGAAGCTCCATGTGTCAGAAAACGTGGCCCAGCCTTAAAACACAGAAGTCACATTATCAGTCTTCAGCAGAAAACAGGATCTGAGATAAAACTTATCAGCGTCGACAGTCGTGACACAATTTCACTGGAAAAGATCTTTTTTTTTTTTTTTTTCATTGTGGAGTTTGTTCAGTTTGTTAAATGTTGTTGCTGCTCCATAAACAGTTTGTGTATAAATGTAACTTCTATATCTCATACCAATAAATCTCCTGCACCCACGTGACTAAATTCGCAGCGGTTGTCATTACAGCAGTGACGCTACCATTGAATATAATGGGAACAAGCCAGAAATGTAACTTCTGTGGCATTAAATCTAAAACACAACACAAATAAACATCAGCGACCATTTTGTGGCCCGACTTTACTCTTCACAAGTTTAAAAGCATAAACCACACTCTGAATCTGTCTTTCTGTTTGTCTGATTCACTTTTCACCTTCTATATCACAGGTGTCAAACTCAAGGCCCGGGGCCAGATGCGGCCCTCCACCTCATTTCATGCGGCCCTCAAGGCCTTATAAGGTTTACTTTAATTTTATATTAGTGCCAGAAGTAATCTAGATGTCTTGACCTATTGGTCTGAAACTTAAAGAGTAAGTAACTTCTCACTGATGTAGATGTATAATCAGTTGTTATTACTTCAATAAATATACAATAATCAAATACAACTATTATTTGTAGTATGTCAAAGATTAGTAAGGTTAATTAAAACCGGCCCTTGGAGGACAACCCCGATGCCAATGTGGCCCTTTGTCAAAATGAGCTTGACACCCCTGTTCTATATCATTAAAACATTTCCCTGATGATGTTTGTGTGAAATATATTTGACTCTAAAGCCCTGGACATAAAACGTTTACTCAGACTGACCATTTAAACATTCTGATCTAGGACCATAAAGTGAAAACATGTCTCCGTCTTATGAAGCTTTAGTTTGGGACAGAAGCTAAACAGAGTTGCCAGTACAATTGGAATAAAGATTTTAAATTGTTTTGCATGCTGGGATAGCGTAACGTCAGCTGCAGGAGGTCTATATCCAAAACTGCTGCAGCCAATAAACGATTGCAAAAATCCAGAGCAAGACAAGTTCTCTCTCTTTCAGATGAACGCGGTCCGGGGCAGCGCAGTTGTTATACTTCTTTTTGTTCTTACTGTATATTCTCTCTCTTTTAGATGAACGCGGTCTGGTTGTTGTGTTAACCTGTATTCTTCCTGTACTATGCTGTTTCTCACTGTAAATATTCTTTTCCTCAGATGAACGCGGTCCGGGGCGGCGCGATCTGGTTGTTATACTGCTGTTTTACATGTATTCTGATATGTTTTGTAGATGAACGCGATCCGGGGCGGTCTGGTTATTACACTGCTGTTTCTTACTGTAAATATTCTTTTTTCTCAGATGAATGCGGTCCGGGGCCGTGTGATTATGTTGTTGTGCTAACCTGTATTCTGTTGTGTTTCAGATGAATGCGGTCTGGGGCGGCGCGGTCTGGTTGTTATACTGGTGTTTTTCATGTGTTCTGTCGTGTTTTGTAGATGAACGCAGTCCAGGGCGGCGCGGTCTCGTATTTACTTTGCTGTTTCCTTCTGTTTATATTCTCTCTCTTTCAGATGAACGCGGTCCGGGGCGGCGCGGTCACCTGGCGCCCTCAGCCCTGGCAGGACTGCGACGGAGGAGGTGAACCTCTGTCGGACTCTGACTCTGAGGAGGAGGATTTTCCAGACGACAGCACCACTCCGCTGGGAGACTACGTCACTCATGGTACCACACCTTTAGTCAACTCAACCAAATACAAGATCAGGTTTACTACAGCCCTCGGACAAGAAAGTACACAAACCAATATGTAGAATTCATCATATTTCATCTGTAAGCCTCTTCCTGGTCTCGTTCAGCTAACTAAGATTCTATGTTGTGGTGTTTTGACCTGGGGCCTTTCTGTGTCTGTGTAGGTTAATTTCTCCTGGTACTTCAGTTTCCGCTACCACTAAAACATGTCCATTAATGACTCCCCTGCAAAAGAGAGTCTGAATCTCAGTGGGACGTCCCTGGTTAAATAAATAAAGCTCAATACGACTAGGACAAGTCAGGGAAAACAGCGACCCGGGGCCAGAGGTGTTGCACATTTCTCTTTTGGATTGTCACAGCTATGGAGCATGTGTCCACTTGTGTTCTGAATAACTATCACAACAAATTAACTAAGATTACTAAGATTACTGTACAATATCATAAGTTGAAAAGCATAATTTTCTCTATTTTCTATTCTTACATGGTTCTTTTTGTGGCAATTTTAACTATAAACGATATACTCCATATTCAGTTTTTGGATATCTTGAAAACCACATTCACTATATTATCTAAAATTCGATATATTGCGCAGCTCTAATACTGAAAGTGTTTGGGAAAGGGGGAACGTTAATGAAATACTTCACTGACTAGCCGTGCTGTCTGTTTGCGCTCAACCAATCACAGCAAAGAATCGTGATGACGTATCCAGTGTGTGTGGGACAGAACAGTGTCACACACAACACCTCTCAATCAAACGCAGCACAAACATGAAGCAGTCACATGGAGCGATAAACACAAATGCAGAAACATCAAATTATCTCTCACTGGTCATGACTGCCCACATCGGCCCACGCCTGAAAACCTGAAAATATTACCAATTCCATCATAAAAACAAAAATGAGAAAAAACAAAAAAAAAAAAATGCTAAAATGAAATAATAAAAAACAGGCAAAAAAAAACAAAAGTAAAAAAAATAAAAAAAAGTTACTAAGAAAAGCTAAAAAAAGATTCAAACCAATTGCAAAAACGTACATCCAAAAATTACATCATGGCTGTTTATCAAATGTTTAATTGGAGCAAATTTTTACAAATAATCAACATAATTTTAGTTCAGCCGAAGTAAAATGTCAAAACCCTGATTTTTTCATGTCTTCAGCCGCTGGAAATCTGTAAAATGCATCAGTTGCACCAAAATTGACTTAATTTTTCAAAAACCTCAGGAGGACCCCCAGACCCCCCACTCATGTTTTCTCCCTGCACCACTGCAGAAATACTGTAACTGTGATGCTCATGAAACACTGAAAAAGTCTATCAAAGCAAACTGCAGCTTTGCTTTCCCCGTCTGACAAAATCACATTTTGACTGAAACTGGCCACACGACGTTTTATATACTTTGACTGTCATAAATGTGACTATTGTCACAAACTGGCAAAACAGGCTAAATTTGGTATGTAGATGTCGTGATTACATAAAATCCTTGTTCGAATGTCCTGGAAAATTTTCTGGAAAATGAGTGGAACCCTGACATTATAACTTCTAGTTCTGTTTGTTCGAATCCTGGAAAATTTCTGGAAATGAGTGGAACCCTGACATTACATTATGTTTGTCTCTTGGTTCGTTCACATGTTCACAACTTTACAAGCCAAGTAACGAAGCTGTTCACGAGCTGTTCATATATGACCCTTCTGAGGACAGTAGAGGAGTTAATAAACTTTGTTCGATTGAGATTGTATCGGGTCAATTCGACATTTATACTCTTGAGTTACAAAGCCAACAAGGCCACACAAAACAACCAAACAAACCTCTGTGTAAACCTGTCCTTTACTTTCTCTGTGTGTGTCAGGTCTGAAGCAGCTGTTGGACGCTCAGCAGCTCTGTGACGTCACGTTACTGGTCGAGGGGAAGAAGTTCATGTGTCACAGGTGAGTCTGCGCTCAAACTAAACTATCTGTGTCTTCTGTAGTTCAATAACCTAACCCAGCCCTGTCTCTGTCTCTGCGTCTGTGTCTGTCAGAGTTCTTCTCGCCGCCGTCAGTCCGTACTTCAGGGCCATGTTCACGAGTCCTCTGGTGGAGTCCCGCCTCACTGAGATCCGACTGGAGGACGTGACTCCGGCCGTGATGGACACTGTGATCCGATTCGTCTACTCGGGGAGGCGGGCTTTCTCTGGACACGGCCGAGGATCTGTTTGTGGCGGCGAACAGACTTCAGGTCATGCCTCTGCAGGACCTCTGCTCCAGGTCAGTGCATCATGCAACACAAGTAGTTCTATTCTCCCAAATTCTTCCTACATGAAAGATGAAATAGTTCCGTATCATCCTCACATCACTCTCAAAAAGTTGGAATATTGAGAGTCTGGAGTGTCTAAAATCCAAATAAGAGACAGAGCGTTTAGTTATGTGGTGGAATTTTCTAATATATGTCCTCGTCTCTTCCTTTGCGTCGTCCCGAGTCACAGTTCTGTCACCAAATGCAGCGTCTCCTTGCTAAATAATACAAAAGAAAAGTCCCAGCATGACTATGGCATAAGTGAAAATACAAAACAAAGAATCTGACACTGGGTCTGAGCAATATTGTGATAAAAGTCAAATTGTGAGGTAATCTCTGTGACAGTCTGCTTCTGTGATGAAATTCTCATATTATTATGATTTACAGTTCTGTATTTAATGCATCTGTTTGTTCAGAAATAGCAGCCATTCTCCTCCGTACTTGTGTCTCGTTCGTAAGCGCCATTTTGGGTTTTCCGCACAAGTTTCCTGCGCACTGATTCGCTGGTTCTCCGGTAGCCACGGGCCAATCAAACGGCTCCTTATGCAACGCAGACTCTGCAACCAAGTCTTCAAAACCTGCTCCTCAACCTGCTCCTTTGACCCCCGACAGCCCCATTCACACCAAACAGGGTTGCCAGATTTTCAGAGAGCAACAAACAAAATAGCCTTTGAAAAAAAGCCCAAAACAAGCGACTTCAGACCCTCAAGAAAAGACTCAAAACACAACTGAAATAGGAAAAAGCAGCTACCGACTGATAATAAATACAGTAGAAATAACGCCTGCTGAGCATTAAGTTTGTATGTGACATGTAACAACAGAAAATCAGGTAAACAGTGACAAAAAAGCAGAAAAACGCAGAATTTACATCACACACAGTTGAATTCACGACGTTTTTATCCTCAAAACATACGCTTGCCTTGTACTTGTCTTATACATTTCCTCTCTCCTCAGATACAGATATACAGTATTTCGTCTCTCTCTTCAGGTTCCTGTTCGAGCACTTGTCGGTAGAAAACTGCCTGGGCATGTACTCTCTGGCGCGCTCCCATCACGACCCTCTCCTGCTCAGAGCGTCTCTGCGTCTGGTCGCGCAGCACTTCCCTCGCGTGTCCCGGCAGAAGGACTTCCTGCTGCTGGACCACGGCACGCTGGGCTCTCTGCTGGGCTCGGACCGTCTGGGCGTGCACTCCGAGGCCGAGGTGTACGACGCGGCGCGCAGTGGGCGGAGCATCTGCCCATGGAGCGGTACGCGCACATGCCGGCGCTGCTCAACCACCTGCGGCCCGGGCTGCTGTCCCACGAGGAGAGCCGCAGACTGAAGCAGGAGCTGGGCCACGCCGCGGTCCGGGAGGCGCTGGGAGGACCGCTCAGGCCCAGAGAGGAATGTTCGAGAAGAAGATCGTCTGTGTGGATCTGACGCCCAGAGAGGACGAGAGCTCACAGGTGAGAGTAAAGTAAAGACGGACAACAAGTGAGCGGAGCTGCGGCCTCACTCTCCAGAGCCTCACACTGGAAAACTTGGAAAATATGGAAAATAAGTAACCAATTTTCCTGTCATTTAAAACACATGAAAAATGAGAAAACAGCCAAGCGTAATGGAAATAAAATGCTTTTCTTTAAGTATCTGTGTGTGTAAGAACTGTAAATATTACTATAAGTATTATAAGTATTATAGTGCGCAACCAAATGAACCAGATTTTTGTAATGCGCATAGCCTATGTGCTTGAAATATACATATACATTTTTTATTTGTTCAAGCTAGTTGAAATAATAATAATTTTTAAAAACTGCTAAAAAACATAGAATCTGCAAACCCAGATTGCAAGTTCTGGCCAAAATCTCATGGGGAGGGCCTCCAGACCCCCGCTCATGGTTTTCACCCTGCACCACTGCCAAAATACATTAATTGTGATGCCCATGCATAAACCACACTAAAAAAAGAGGCTGTCAAAAGGGTTTTTAGCAAATTGTCTCTCTTAAATCTTGAGAGTACTGGCTATACTATTGTGTTATAATTCTGGACTGTTGAACTGCCACAAACTTGACAAAACAAGTTAAATGTTGGTAATGTAGATGTGAATACACAATCCTCGTCGGAAATATCCTGGAAAATATTTTGGATTATGAGTGAGAACCCTGACTGTAACATATGCTTAATAAAAATATGCCACTCGATTATCAAGATCAATAAAATGTACAACTGTGATCTAACTTAGAAGACTCTTTAGTCTGTTCAGAATTGCTAATTTATTGGTCTGGTTACAATAGACTGGAATACTGCCTCTAAAACTATCGGCACCAAACATAGGATTCTTATTTCTGGTTTAAGATGATCCTATTATTATTAAAGTAACAGGCTGAACTACTCTTTTCACTTAATCCAAGTCAAAGTCATGTGGCCCTCGACCAACTCAGAGTCCCATCAATTTGGCCCCAGCTCCATTTGAGTTTGATTGTCCTGCTGCAGAGCTTTTCAGAATTTATAGTTTTCATGTCGTATGAGCTTTAAATGTACGTACATGGAAATCTGACCTATTCCTGAGCTAACGATTTACATTTTTATGTTTGCCTCTAAAATGGTCAAAGTTATTGTCCTTATTACTTTGTGACCTGAGTAGATAACTTTAACGCTCTGCTCTTTTCTCTCCTCTCAGGACCTGACGGTGGACTGCTTCGACCCCAGGACGGGTAAATGGGAGAAGCTGGCTCCCCTGGTGTCGCTGGTGAGCCCGGGCTGTGCGGCAGTGGGAGACCGGCTCTTCGTGGCCGGAGGAATCCTGAGAACGTGGTCCGTCTCTCCGAACCTCCACGAGTACGACGCGGTGTCGGACCGGTGGCTGGAGCGCGCGCCCATGAGCCAGCCGCGCGCCATGCTCGGTCTGTTAGCCTGCGGGAACTCCCTGTATGCGCTGGGAGGAAGCAACCGCAACGCCTTCCTGGACTCCAGCGAGGTCCTGGACCTGACCACCATGCGCTGGACTAACGGACCCCGGCTGCCGCTGCCTCTGCGCGCGTTCGCCTGCGCCTCGCTACGATCGCGCCTGTATCTGCTCGGCGGCACGACTCTGGAGCAGAACAGAGCGGCGGTGCATTCGGGCGTGCTCATCTACCACACGCTCACAAACTGCTGGACTAAAGTGGCGCTGGACTCGGGCGCGACGTGCTTAGCAGGGGGCGTGGCCGTGCGCGGCGGGGTCTGCGCGATCGGCGGCTACATGCGGGACACCACCAAGTTCTTAGACGGGAACTTTACCAACCTGGAGACGCTGGACGCTACGGGGCGCGTGCTGTTTTTCCGGGAAGGCCGCGGGACGGAGCGCGAGGTGGTGGTTACGAACGAGCGCGAGCGAGGAAGCAGCGATCGCGCGCCCAGTCCCGTCGTGTTCCCGGGGTTACCGAGGCGCATCGCGGCAGGGGCGTGGCCAGGTGGAAGAGGAGGATCTACGTGCTGGGCGGAGAGAACGGCTCCAGGTTTTACGACAGTATTTACTGCTGGAAGCCCGGCTGGAGGAGCTGGGTGCAGCGCAGGGAGAAGCTGCCCGGAGACACGGGCGGAGTCAGTCAGTTCGGCTGCACCACGCTCAAGTTCCCCAAAAAACACATCCTTAGCAGACTCCGAGCGGCCAAAGACAACTGCAAGAAGAGTCACTGAGAGGGTCTGACAGCTGTGCAGGTTTGTCTGAGGAGCCGAGGAAAACACTGGAAATGAAATAGTGTTTTTAAAGTTCGATTTTAGTTTGGTTTCTTATCCATTTTTATATTTATTTGAGCTGCACCTTTGAGGAAACTGGAACACGATACAAAATACAATACATAATATGATTTCAACATAGACCGATCCACCTTATTCCACCTCGCTCTTTTTTCTTGGCAGCACACTTCCTGTCCAGGGGCCATGTTTGTCGCCTAAACACTTGAATCTGGTCGCGTGTGGTCGCTTGTCGTGACATGTGACCGACTTCCAGCATTGAAGTGTTTAGTGCGTTCATGAGTTCATGCGTTCATGCGTAGCGCGCAGTACTGCGGTGTGAAGCGAATGCGAGAGTGTGGGTTCGAGTACAGGCTTTTACAGCAGCTGAAGTCAATTTAACTGTAGCAAAGACCCTCAAACACTCAAAGCCAAACGAAAAGTCACAGTCACACATGTTCTGTGTATTTTTGTTTGTGTGTTTCTGCAATTTTTGATTAGAAGAGTTTATTATCTAAGAAGTTTGATCGTGTTGAGCCGTAGTCCTGGTCGTTCTCTCACATGTTGGGCGCGTTGATGCTCACGCTGCCTGCATCATTCGCGCCGCTTTAGTCGCACGTCGTCAAGGCGCCTCCTCATAGGCCTAGCATTGCAATTAAATCAATTCAATTCATACAACGACATTCGTTTTTGCTTCGTGGTGAAAGCGTCTGTCGTCCTTGTGTGTTCAGTTCAATAATGGCTCTAGGTTCAAAGCTGTTTTAAGTCTGGATGTTCGTGTTTTAATTCTTCTAATTCTGCGTCCAGGCGACAGCAGAGAGAAAATCGTTTGCATTCGGTGTAAGCACCTTCACAGGTCAATCTCAGATAGATACAACGGCCACTAAAATAAATGAAAAAATGAATTCTAAACACTGCAAAAAGATAACTTCTAGTCTTGGCTGAAACATCTAGAGTTTTGTGGTCACAACTCGTCGAAGTAAGGAGCGGACGAATAGTTTCTGACATCAGGCGACCGCGTTATCGAGTTAGTCTTAAAGGTAGAAAACAGAAAGTAGTTATTTCAATCTGTCTAAATGCTTCTTTGCTCTGGCAAATCCTTTAGCACGTGGTTAAAATCCAAATGAATTCATTTCTAGATGCCTTTACAACTTCAGAACATTTTAAGAACACAAAGTGAAACTGAAGTGGACCACCCAAGCTCAGCCAATCAAACTGAAATATTTTGTATTACATTCTGACAGCACGCAGCAGTCTGATTTTGCAACAAAGCGCTGCATTTACAGTTTACTTTTTAGTGGAAAAGACAAAGCATTCATTTACTATTAAAAAACTTACAGCTGGTTGAGTGTACATGATGTGACAGAAGAGAAACAGAAACTCCAGAGATAAAGACTTAGCCGTAAACAGCAAAGAAGTATATTTTCTCTTATGTGTTGCCTCAAAATTAGCCAAAGAAAGTCCATGTATCTCTATTTCAAGACAAAGTACAATGTTAGTAATAGAAAAACTTGCCCAACATCTGGCCTCATGACATTACTGATTTCTATGAAGTTGTTCACCTTATTCTGCCCCGCCCACTTCCCCGAGCTCCATCATTCACAGCAGTTCACTCTTTGTTCTGGTAAAAGCCGTGTTTTTCTTTCTCCCTCAGACCTGCACAGCTGAACACAGAGCGACTACGACACGAGATCCAACCCAGAGCTGCACGATCGATCGAAAAACTATCAATATCACACTGCAAAAGTTTAGTTTAGCCTAGTTTTTGGATTATTTTCACCTGGACCTGGATTATTTCATTTGTTTTGAGGAGTTTCTGCATCGTTTTAATGTTTTTAATGTTCCTAGATTTGGGTCGTTTTAACAGCAGAAGAATATTTTTGCTCGATTCAACCAATTTCTCACAAAGTTACTGGAAAATTTGGCTTAATGTAAGAAGTAATGTCTTGAAATTAGTTAAAAATACTTTGAACATTTTTGACATTTTAACAATCCAAACATCTCACTCTTAAACATTGTGAGTGGAGCCGCCTTTCCACAGACCTGACCTGTAACTCTGCCTCCTGCACCACCTGCTCGTCTCCATGGAGATCTGTTTAAAGCCATACTGTGAGTTATTCTGGGCAGAGCTGTGGAGAGGAAAGTTCCACCGTGCAGCTTTAAAGTGCCTCTGACAAGTTCGTTCTTTTTACTAAAACACACTTCGGATTATAGTTTTAGTTTGAATTTTCATGAGCCAGTGAGCAGATCTTTCTCAGATTTCATAAATATTGTAAATTATAGCCTACAACAGAGATGACTTGAGATTCATTGACTTTTGGAACAAAATGGACTGAATCTTGACTTGGACTCAGGGGCGTAGCACCAACTTCTGGGCCCCAGGTACAAACTTTGTAGACGGGCCCCTGATACATATTTTTTTAGTTTTAGTCTGCTCTTGTTATTTTTCTAATAATTTGGATTTTACAGTATTTTATCTAGAATATAGCCTATTTTTTACATTTTTTTTTACATTACTTGATTAGTGTTGCTATTAGGCTTCAGCAGATCAAACCGAGTGCTTTGTAATGCTAACCTTCAAGATTTTTATTGCCATAGCCGACCACAAAACAAGACATTTATGTTTTTGTTTTTTGTCAAAGCTATTGGGTTTGAACCACTGCATCCTCTCACATAAAGACGAGAAAAAAACACACTCTTTTGCAAATTATTTTTGGTTATAAACTTGTTTTTTTTACGACAAAAATATACTCGGAAAATCTTTGTGACATTTTCAACGAATTATAATGAGGACTGAGAAGTTGTGATTAATATTGACAATATTCAAGTGACGACTGGACTTCCTGCTTTTTGGAAACAACTGGAGTGACATGGAATTGGGCCGAGGCACAAGGCTCAGGCTCATTTATGTCACAACATTTGTGTTAAAATCCAGTCTGATCAAATGTGTTTTATTCTGGATTTACAAAGATCCAGGTCTGTGATCATGTGATGGTGAAAAGTTTATTTTATAACACTGTACTTTGTCATGAAATCTACAAAAATTCATTTGACACATTTTCCATCTGGTGATTTATATTAATGATCAGACCCATTCACTTTTGAATCACAGCAAAACACTGACTGTAACGTCGATCTGTATAAAAGCTACACCTTCATCTAGCCTTAGTAAAGCTTTAATAAAGCATCAACAAAGGATCAGTTCATGGATGAAAACGTTTATTAAGGCTCAAAGGTGCACCGTGTAACATTCTGGAGGTAAAAAGTCATCTGCACAATTCAATAGAAACAGAAAGATATAATCATTCTTTATAGTGTCAAAACGGTGTCTAAAGGAGCAACTTTTCTAATACAGTAAATCAAACAAGAGGAGGCTCCTTTTGACCAAATAATGGTACATTTTGGGGTCACGCAAGCTCTCTCACACATTTTATTTTTTTAATTAGTGCCAGTGCCACAAAGACGTCTAAACCAGAAAAACATGATTTTATTCAAGTTTATTTTTTGGTCATAAAGTTACACAGTGTACCTTTAATAACTACTTACTTAAGGATCTAACTTTGGGATTTAGGATTGAGTAGTAGGACTTGGGACAATTAATAAGTACCTAACCTTAATAAACTTTTTCATTCATTAAAGGTTATATGGAGGATTTTCAAAAATAGTTTGTTGTCAGTCTTGGTCAAAAACAGTTGCATAGATTTGTAACAGCCTTGTACTTATGCTGAACAAAAAAATAATTATAAAAATATATAAACTGTGGACATGATGAGGAGAGTAAAACGTTGACCAATAGATAACGAGGTACCTCGTTATCTATTGGCCTGTTAACCTGTCAAGCAAACCCTCAGTGTTCCAAAGTAACTCATTGGCCCAGTTACAGTGAAGGACGTGACCCTGGGAGGAGAAACATGTGAATCATTTGAAAAACAGAAAACAGCTGTTGGATTTGAAAAATCCTCCATAAACCTTTAAACTGTCATTTGTTCATGATGAATTGAACCTTAAAGCTGATTTATTTTTGGCAAACACAATTTAGGTTTGAAATCTGACAAATAAATCCTTCATCACACGATAAATATCAACGCGTATTATTCATTTTGGCTGCAATTACGGCCTATAAAAGTCTTTTTACAAAACAACAAAGTGAAACTGGAGTGACCGCCTCAAGCTTGGCCAATCAGAGAGCAGCATTCAGCTCCTGATCAGAACGAAAACTCAGAAACCTCAATTCAGAATACAGCATTTTTACTGGAAAACACAAAGCTTACTCATTTACAACTAAAAAAGTGAGTTACCCAAACTTTAAAAAGGGTGTATTAAGATTAAGGTGTAGTTCTTATAAAGTGTTACCGATTTTTATTAGCTCAAAACATCGGTCAGAATATTGTCATATTATTTACAAAAACTTTAATCCATTACATAAAGCCACAAAAAACGGCTAAAACAGGAAAAATAAACTACAGTTTGAGAACAAATTCAACCCACCACAAGTCTACTGAGCACTGGGTTTGTAACTGACATGTAAAAACAGTGGTAGCAAAGCAGATAAACAACAAGACTTTAGCTCCTCACATTTATCGTTAGCAGACAAGCCGTTGCCACGACAACAAAGAAATACATTGAACAAATGCCTCATTCTAAATGTTGCTAAGCCTTTTTGTAATAAAATTACGTCAGTGCAGAACCTCTATAACGACTTACTTAAGGATCTGAGTTTGGGATTTAGGATTGAAGATCTCGGCTTGGGACAATTGGCCTTAATAAACTTTTTCATGATGAATTAAGTCATTATTCATGCTTTAATAAGGGTCTATTAAGATGAATTAAGGGGAGGTTATTATAAAGTGTCACAGATTGGTTTTAGCTCCAAACAAAACTTAAATCTATTAATTAAAGACAAAATCAAACTTGTCAGAAGCAGTTTTAAAACACACATTTTTTGTATTTAAAGGTGGATATTGCGGTCGTTTCCAGCCTCGTGCAGCTCTGGGTCAAACTTTCCTTAAACCTACAGTTCTAGGACTAAAGACGTTTGTGATTTTCTTCTTTCTTTCGTTTAGTTTGAGCCTCTGGTGACGGATTCTTTCTCCTGTATTTATTTTGTAACGTTCTGAAAGCTTACCGATGATTAGCTGTGAGGTTTTTTTGTTCCGTTTCTTTTGGTCAGATGTTTGTGGTGAAGAAGAAGAAGAAGAAGCACACTGAGCCAAACACAAGGACAAACGCTGAATGTATTTGTTCAATAAAAGACAAATGTGACTAAACTTCCACTGTGTCTCTCATGTTTTTTTGTTACGTTTATTATTTACAGACTGTAATTAGGGAAGTAATTTAGTTTGTTTGATTTAATTTTTATTCAGTCATATGCAGTTTGCCGATTTGGACCAAATTTTGTCATTCAGACCAAAAAGGTTTCGGCAGAAGTAAAAACATACTTATAATGCCCACCTAACACAACAGTTAGTCGTCGTTTCCAAGACAGCGATATTTTAACAACTTTAACTTGTCAAAGTAGACATACAGATACAAATAAAACAAACAAACAAACAAACTAGAGGGTCAATAAAAGAGCAAATGTCCAGTGCCTTATCATTTATCATGGATTTATACTTTCTTTTAAAGGATACAATTGTATTTGATTATTTTATTTTTCATCCAGGGTGTTCCAAATAACTACACCGCAAGTACTAATACAGAAAGTTTTTTTTTTTTTTTAATTCTGGCTTTTAATTTGTTACAAATGACATATTTTCTTCTTACTGACTCAAGAAAGTAACTTAGCTATACTTTACTAAAACTCAGTTTTAGGATTTAGGTTTTTTTTTATTTTATTTTTTTTATCATAATTGGCATTAACACAACAAATGAGTTGCTTAAAGTGCCCATGACAGGTTGAACTACTCATTTCACACAGACGTAGTTAAGATCGTTATAATTAAGATTTTACTAAACATTTTTCAAATTTCATTCCAGTTTGGCCATTTTTTAGCATTAAACATGTACTTCCTGTTCATCAATGATGACATCACACTAGGTAGTTGCCTAGCGACCATTTAATAAATTGGGCCAAAACTCTTCAAATGTAACTTTTTTTTTAAACTCGAGTCATAAAAATACACTAGAAATAACTTTTTTTTTTAATTAAATGTGTGTTTACTGAGTTATAAAAATCAGTTTCTTGTGAGAAAATGTAAAATATCTTTGTCTCCCAGTGTGATGTCATCAGTTTAATTCTGCTCTACTTCTTGGTATTTTCCACATATTTTCACATTTGTCTCCACAAACATGTTATTGATTAATGTAAAACTATCATTTATTATTACAACAGGTATTAATAATAATGTTTGTGGATTTTAAGTCGCTAATTTTAAAGTATTTTGTTGATAACAGTAACTGCAAATCATATACTCAGTAATGCCTTTCACTACTAAATTACTCAAATTGTAAAAACAGTAAGTACTTGTGACAGTTAACAATGTGTTATATCATACAATCTCTAAAACGTCGTGTCACATGTGGGTTTTTTTATTTAATTTTTAATTAAATTGACCTTTATTGAACCAGGACAGTCGAACTAAGATTCACAGTCTCCTGCAGGAGAGTCCTGAGGGAGGCTTTAATGGACGTGTTTTTAGTAAACTCGCCTGATTTTTTTCTCCAACCCACTTATGTCATACACCATCACTTTGCATTGGTGGCTATGCTAGCAAAAGTTTTAAGTTTTAAAAATTTTAAGTTTTAAAAGTTTTAAAATATTTACTTATGGGACTTTGGTTAAGGTTAGGGTTAGGGTTAAGGTTAGGGTTTGGGTTAGGCTATGTTAATTTGGTTAAGTTTAGGGATTTGGGAAAGGTATGCTAATCAGGAAGCGGCATAACTGCGTTGGGAAAAATAAAGACGTTGTAAACTCCACACAGAAAGGTCTTGGATCGCCTGGGAATTGAGGGCTATGAGGGCAGAGCACTGCGCCACAGTGATGTCTGTGATTAGTAACAAGACTCATTCACTTTCTGTATTAGAACAAAAAGATGTATTCAGTAAAAAATCATTCGAGCTACAAACATCTGTGTTACAAACATTACAAACCTAGTACTTTGTTGTATAGTCGATAAGTTAACAATATGTACAAATATTAGGATTATCAGTCGACTTTCCGCTCTACTGCTCATGTGGCCTGCAGAAAGAGACACTGTTTGTCTAGTTAGCCGGGGAAACTTCTTTGATAAAAACAACAAAACAGGATGAGAGCAGCTGTTTGGATCAGGTCTGAAGCTTGAGACAGTGTTTTTCTCACAGTTTTTTCACCTGAATGTAACTTTTAAGGGTCGTTTTATTCACAAATGTTGATTTAGCAGCAGATCTTTTGTTTTCACAGTGATAAACTCTTGAAGTTAATGACAACAGCGCTGGGTAATGTTGCTGCTACAGTTTGTGTCAATCAAACTAAACCACAACGTGAAGCTCTTAAAAATGTTTACAGCACAACAGAATCTGGTTCTAGAGACTCTTCTACAGCAGAATCAGCTGATTTAAAGAGTATTAGGGATAACTTATTAATGATGCAGTGTTAATAATTGTTCAGTTTAAAGTAGAAGAGGATCTGCTCTGGTCAAAGTCTGTCTCTGTGTGAATACTTCAGTCACATCTGCTGGTCCTGGCTCTGATTCTGGTCCCAGTCCTGATCCAGTTACATTCACAGAGACAGGATGGAGTCTGTGGCCATAAACAACGCCGCAGACATCGGTGTGATCGTGGGATATTTCCTCCTCGTCATCAGCGTCGGCGTCTGGGTGAGAATCAGATTGTAATTATTTATTTTATCAAGTTTATGCAGCTCAAAGCACGTCTAAAATGTCAAAAACATGCATTATAAAGTGTTATGATTATTCCAAGACTAAATTTAATTAGTGATTCTTTCAGCGATTTTTCTTTTTCATTTGTTCTTGTCTGACATTTTCCTCGTGTTTTTGACCAGTTTTATAAAGTCATTTTTTTCTTAACGTGACAAAAACATTAAGATGCATTTACAGATTATAATGAGACTTTAATTTGCTTGTACTTTTCACTTTTGTAATAAATACTAGAACGTCTGTAGTGTCTTCATGGTTCCAGTTTTTAAAGATTGAACTAAAAAGAATGCTGTCTTTTCACAGTCCATGTTCCGGACCAATCGCGGCACAGTGGGCGGGTACTTCCTGGCAGGACGCACTATGACCTGGTGGCCTGTGAGTATGAAGAGCTGATGAGAATAAAGTTTGTGTGTGTTTTATAGTTTGATAGATGTTGCAGTTTTGTGATTTGAAGCAGGATCAGGACCAGGACCAGGGGCGGCTTTGAGCTTAGGCAAACTAGGAAATTGCCAAGTGCGTCAAAAGCCCTGGTGACCCAAACACAATCTGGAGCGTCTATTTCACTAGAACAGAAATTACAAATTTCTCAAGCCCCAGGGTTGCAACCAAAGCCTCTTGTCAACGCAAAATACTCTCCTGCAGCGGATTTCAGTCAAAAAACAGCTAGAGCATTTAATCGTCCTCTTACTGGTAAAATATTTATGAAAGGGTTTTATTTTATATCAGACAAGTATTGGAAAGAGATGGTTTATTACCTGACTAGTTTCGACGGTCACTTTCGTCTTCGTCGCCATGGTGACGTGTCTTATTAGCTGCTGTTTCCAGGCGCGTGTAACGAGCGCTGAACTCTTCACCAGCTGTTAACAAAAAGACAGGACACGGCGTTGGAGCAGTGAACTTTACTCCTGTGACAGACATAAGAAGCACATTTTATGTCTTCACATACAGCACTGCACACAGCTCTCTGCAAAATGAAAATAGCACCATGAAAAAGGGACCGCGCACATGTTGCTGCTAGCTTAAATGCACTATCTTGGAAAAGTGTGCAAACTTAATATTAGCGCACAAGTTGAACCAAAAATATATTCTACACATGCAAAAATATTGTCTTATTAACATAGGTCTGTGACTAGATGAATATAGCAAGTTTAAATACAATTTATCACGGAGCCGAACTTACCCTCGGTCAGCAGTAAAGGCGCTACTGAGAGAGGAAGCGGATCGCCAAAATAAAATAAAGAGAGCAGTGTGCGCTTCTGGGTTTTTCACAATAAAACAAAATTATAAAATTTACACTTAAATTTCTCCAAAACAGCAATACTAATAAGTGTAAATCTAACTCCGTTACACGTGGCCAGCCCAGCGGACCCATAAGGTCTGCCGGACTCACCACGCCCCCGCTGGTGGTCTCTGGAGAAGCTGCTCCACGTACAGTCGAGTTAAAGCGCCTTCGTCTCGATTCAAAGTGCGTGGGCCTCACTTTCTGATTTCTATCACTTCTTTGATTCATTGTTTGTATTTGTTGGTTTCTTGGTTAATAATTCGTGAGTTGTCCAAGTTTTATGTGGTTATTTCATTTACAGTGGTCTGATATTGCTGACTTTTGTCGTTCGGTTCTTGTTAAACGTCCTTTCTCACATTCTTTTTTCTTTCTCACATTCCTTTTTTTCCTAAGACCACTGAGCGGTGTAAAGTGTAATCCTGTTTTCCTCCAGGTGGGGCGTCTGTATAAAGTGTAATGCTGTTTTCGTCCAGGTGGGGGCGTCTGTATAAAGTGTAATGCTGTTTTCGTCCAGGTGGGGGCGTCTGTATAAAGTGTAACGCTGTTTTCGTCCAGGTGGGGGCGTCTGTATGAAGTGTAATGCTGTTTTCGTCCAGGTGGGGCGTCTGTATGAAGTGTAATCCTGTTTTCCTCCAGGTGGGGGCGTCTGTATAAAGTGTAATGCTGTTTTCGTCCAGGTGGGGGCGTCTGTATAAAGTGTAATGCTGTTTTCGTCCAGGTGGGGGCGTCTGTATAAAGTGTAATGTTGTTTTCGTCCAGGTGGGGGCGTCTGTATAAAGTGTAATCCTGTTTTCGTCCAGGTGGGGGCGTCTGTATAAAGTGTAATGCTGTTTTCGTCCAGGTGGGGCGTCTGTATAAAGTGTAATGCTGTTTTCGTCCAGGTGGGGCGTCTGTATAAAGTGTAACGCTGTTTTCGTCCAGGTGGGGGCGTCTGTATAAAGTGTAATGCTGTTTTCGTCCAGGTGGGGGCGTCTGTTTAAAGTGTAATGCTGTTTCATCCAGGTGGGGGCGTCTGTATAAAGTGTAATGCTGTTTTCGTCCAGGTGGGGGCGTCTGTATAAAGTGTAATGCTGTTTTCGTCCAGGTGGGGGCGTCTGTATGAAGTGTAATGCTGTTTCGTCCAGGTGGGGGCGTCGCTGTTTGCCAGTAACATCGGCAGCGGTCACTTTGTGGGTTTGGCGGGAACAGGAGCGGCCAGTGGCATCGCTGTGGGAGGATTCGAGTGGAACGTAAGTGTCTGTGAAGGTCTGAACGCGCCGCAGTGACGCAACTCACACTCACTCTGCTCTGTGATGTTTAAACTCTGAATAATTAAGTTATTCCTCAAAATAAATGAAAAGATAAGAGATAACCACACTTTTGGCAAAACAGAACTGCTTTACCTGCAACGTGAAATAGGCCTAAAGGATCTGTGCTATAAAGAGAAAAAACAATAATCCATTTGAGTTTTATTGTATGTTTTAAACTAACTCTCTGGTTCTCCTGTTTGTCCTGTTTATTCTGACGTGTGTGTTTCAGGCTCTGTTCATCGTCTGCTGTTGGGATGGGTTTTTGTCCCGGTTTATCTCACTGCTGGGGTGAGTCTAACAGGCTTTATTATATATTCTAGAATTGACAAGTTCTCCATAAAAAGGACCAAGAACCAGGGAGGACACTGTAGGGACCAGTTTAGCAACTGCTGTTTTTGAGAAAGTACTTTTCTCTTGGATAACTTTTTGGTAACGTGCAAAGAAAAAAGGAGACCCAAGGCACTCTTCATACAATAAAAGTTTAAAAAGCCTTTTATTTTACTGGGCTAATTCAAAGACTTTTTAAACTTTTATTGTATGAAGAGTGCAATTCTGTGTTCCCAATCACCAATGAGCACCTTCAATTATCACTAAATGTAAGATTTCCATGAGCATTTTTGGAATGTTCTTTTTTGATCATTCATAACATCTTTGAAGTTCTATCTCCATGTGACGCACATCGACACCTGTAGAGTTTGTAGACAAGCTCGATAGTTTTTTCCCTAAAATATTGGTTTTAGAGTTTCAAACTCATGGCCTGAGGGTCAGTTGTGGCCCCTGACATGATTTCAGATTATAATTAACTGTGGCACTGATCAGATTCAGTTTATTTTTAAGAAATGAACTAGAAAGCAGTTACAGTTTGTCCCACAGATTTCCGGTGGAGGACAGTCTGACCCTAGCAACCAACTTACTTTATGAATGTTAAATAGTAGATGTGGACATATTTAACTATGTTATAAGCCCCTCTTTAAAGTCTTGCAGGCTTTTAAAATATAAGGTCAACATGAAAAAGTAAAGCAGAACTCTTTAAAGGAGACCTATGGTGTGTTTTTTAATATTTAGTAATAAACTAGAACATCAGCAGATCAGTATTTTACCTTTTGTTCATTGTAAAACACAAAGTTGATCTAAACGGCTTAAAATAGAAACAGCTCTACTGACTTCCTGTTCAAAACTGCAGATCTGATAAGCTCCGCCCCTTCACTTTAAAATGTAACTGTAAAAAGTAACAGATTTTTAAAAACTATTTTTTATTGTTGGAAAGTGGATATGGGACAGTATTGAACCATACAGTATGTGTCACTTTAAGTATTAATCTTTTGAATTATAACAAGTAAATACAGACAAGTGGGAGGGGCTAGGTGGTAGGTGAGAACACTTGAGTAAGAGAGAGAGAGATTCTAAAAAGACAGCAAACATAGAGAGAAGAGAGAGTGAGAGCAAAGCAGCAACTCCATTCTCTGGTTGCGCATCTATGTTTTTAAGTTTTAAGCAGCTTAAAACAGCATTCTCCACCACTGCTTTCTACATTTAGTAAAAATTCACCTGAAAAGAAATGCTCCCCTGGTCAGTAACACTTTCCTCTGCTCTGGAGATGATGATTGTGATGGTGATGTTCTGATGATCAGTCACAGTTCTCTGGTCTGTGCAGGTGATCACGATGCCCGAGTATTTGAAGAAGCGTTTCGGAGGCTCCAGGATCAGTCTGTATCTGTCCGTCATCTCTCTGTTCCTCTACATCTTCACCAAAATATCAGTACGCCTCCACTTTCACGTTTTTATTCTGTTTTATCTATTTAATATTATCTTATGGTGGTGTTTTCTTTGAAGGTGGACATGTTTTCTGGGGCCGTCTTCATTCAGCAGGCCCTGGGCTGGAACATCTACATCTCTGTGATCGCTCTGCTGCTCATCACGGCTCTGTACACCGTCACAGGTAAAAGGTTCTTCTAACTCTTCTCTCTCTGTACACCGTCACAGGTAAAAGGTTCTTCTAACTCTTCTCTCTCTGTACACCGTCACAGGTAAAAGGTTCTCCTAACGCTCTCTGTGGTCCGCAGGAGGTCTGGAGGTTCTTCTAACTCTCTGGAGGTTCTTCTAACTCTCTGGAGGTTCTTCTAACTCTCTCTCTGGTCCACAGGAGGTTCTTCTAACTCTCTCTCTGGTCTACAGGAGGTCTGGAGGTTGTTCTAACTCTCTCTCTGGTCCACAGAAGGTTGTTCTAACTCTCTCTCTGGTCCACAGAAGGTTGTTCTAACTCTCTCTCTGGTCCACAGGATGTCTGGAGATTGTTCTAACTCTCTCCCTGGTCCACAGGAGGCCTGGAGGTTCTTCTAACTCTCTCTCTGGTTTGTAGGAGGTCTGGAGGTTCTTCTAACTCTCTCTCTCTGGTCCACAGGAGGTCTGGAGGTTCTTCTAACTCTCTCTCTCTGGTCCACAGGAGGTCTGGAGGTTCTTCTAACTCTCTCTCTCTGGTCCACAGGAGGTCTGGAGGTTCTTCTAACTCTCTCTCTGGTCCACAGGAGGTCTGGGGTTCTTCTAACTCTCTCTCTGGTCCACAGGATGTCTGGAGGTTGTTCTAACTCTTCTCTCTGGTCCACAGGAGGTCTGGAGGTTCTTCTAACTCTCTCTCTAGTCCACAGGAGGTCTGGAGGTTCTTCTAGCTCTCTCTCTGGTCCACAGGAGGTCTGGAGGTTCTTCTAACTCTCTCTCTGGTCCGCAGGAGGTCTGGAGGTTCTTCTAACTCTCTCTCTGGTCCACAGGAGGTCTGGAGGTTGTTCTAACTCTTCTCTCTGGTCCACAGGAGGTCTGGAGGTTGTTCTAACTCTCTCTCTGGTCCACAGGAGGTCTGGAGGTTTTCTAACTCTCTCTCTGGTCCACAGGAGGTCTGGCAGCTCTGATGTACACAGACACAGTCCAGACTTTCGTGATCATCGCTGGAGCCTGCGTTCTCACCGGATTCTGTGAGGTTTTTCTTTTCTTTCCACCAAAGATCTAAATATATTCTGTTTGTTTTAGTCACACGTCACAGTTCAAAACACCAGTCTGTCGTTAAGATAATTATTAATTTCAGAGCATTTTTTTCTGCTGACAAAGAGGGAAGTTTGAACAACAACTCGTGATGTGAAAGTGCTCTGTATTTTGGTCATAGAGAGTCAGATTTCTCTCGCGCTCAGAGCTGTGAGACAAACAGAGGCTTGTCTCACCTGGGCTTGTACAAACTCTGTTTACTGTCAAATTAACTCACTAAAAGTGCTCACGTTTGCAGAATATTCTCTTTCCTGTCAGTTAGAATAGTGATTCCCAACCTTTTTGTCTAGAGTACCCCTAATCATGACCTCACACCCCTTTTTTTTCATTTATAACCATAACATTTCACTGCTTTAATATATTCTCTTTCAAAATAGGCCTCTTGGCATGTAAAATGAGCATCAAATAACATTTTCAGATTACAATACTTGCAATTCTACCTTTCTTTTAAATCTGCGATCATCCCATGTACCCCCTGACAAATAGTCGTGTACCCCCTGGTGTCCACGTAACCCTGGTTGGGAAACACTGAGTCAGAAGACACAGCACTCAAAAAACGTCCATCTACAAACATATTTTATCTTTTTTTTTCTCAGCGCTGTAGAGCTGCGTTATATCAGCAAGTCCTGGGAGAATTAGAGATTTTAAACCACAAAACTCATATCAACCACATATGACAAATACGAAACATATTACATATTAAAATATAATATTTACTGACATCAAGTATTTTTTCCCCCATTTGCACGTTGCTGGTGTGATGTCATAAGTCAAGCTTTAAGGTCGTCAACTTCAACAAACTAAACATGTGCCACAGTTCACGTTAGAATGGTGTTTTACATAAATGCAAAGGTCAGATGTTCTTATGTAGGGATGTTGCCGTGTCGTCACATGTTCATCACGTGACGCTGAACAAACACAAAAACAAGACAATGATTGTATCTCGCTGTGTGTGTCTTGTGTGCAACAGGTTTGACAAGAGCAACCCAAAGAACTTCTGCTGTGTTCTTAAAAAGTCTACATCAAGAAGAAAGCTTTGAATTTCTGCAATTAGGCCCCGACGGAAAAAACTATGGGAACTATTTTGGTTCTGCCAGGCACGCCCATATTTAACGTCATGTGTTAGCTCTGCAAACATCCCTACGGCTTCACAAAGTACATACAAACTACAAAGCAACTAGCAATTTTAGTCTAAAAAAAAAAGAGCACGTAATCGTTATTGACCTGACTTTGACACGTGTTTAATGGGCTCTGGTGTCTCTCTCCCAGCGTTCTCGGCGGTCGGAGGCTACAGCGCTCTCCTGCACAGATATCCTTCTTCTCTGCCTCTGAACCGCTCGTCTCTGGAGCCTGGGCGGTACACTATCGCCCCCGGTGTTACACTCCGCGTGCTGACGCCTTTAACCTGCTCAGAGACGCTTCGACCGGAGACCTGCCCTGGCCCGGAGTCCTGCTGGGGATCGCCATCGTGGGAGGCTGGTACTGGTGCACGGATCAGGTCTGGGACTCTACTAAAGCAGGACTAATGTAGAACCAAAACAGGACTAATGTAGGACTAAAGCAGGACTAAGGACGAGGTCTGGAACTGGTCTAAAACAGGACTAATGTATGACTAAAGCAGGATTAATGTAGGATTAAAGCAGGACTAATGATCCGGTCTGGAACAGGACCGAAGCAGGACTCATGTAGGACTAAGGACCAGGTCTGAAACAGGACTTAGGCAGTGTTTATATCAGCTGGTACAAGTCTGTGAGTTAGCAAATCATAATACATCATGTTTGGCTGTTACTTTGACTTTGTTCTGTTGTGATTTATGCGATGTTTAAATATTTTCTACATTGGAACTTGTTCTACAGCTGCTGGTCTTGGTTTTGACTTGCCATCACTCGATACCCAGGCAACGACTTGACTTGACTTATTTGACTCTCATGACTTTGGAGTTAGCGTCAGTCCTCAGACATGAAAAATGGAGCAAAGTCAAAAGTATATAATGGTACTTTCACACCGGACAGCGTCTTGGCCTATTTGCGTCCATTTTCAATGTTGAGCGTTCAAGTGAATTTTTCGCGCGTATTGGCGTCTGGAGCGTCAGTTGACGTGCGCGTATAGGAGTCTGAAAACGCGGCGTCTTGTGGATTGGAAACTCGTAGCTGCAGTTGCCGCAACTTCACTCAAACCTGCGGCCGCCGCAGGAGTTGGGAAAATCCATCTTTCACGTGTTGGAAGTCGGCGTCAGCCAATCAGAGACTCCACTCCTGTGACATGTGACATGCTGTTGTTCTCCTCTCACATCAAAAGGAAAGGACTGTTTACTCAAATCATTTAATAACTTTTTTAACCAAAGGTCGCTGGTTTGGGGCCTTTTTCAAAGGCTTGATTGTTCGTTGCTCTGAAAATCTGGAGACACGGCAAACATGAGACCTGATCTGGACTGACAACACCTCACATGGATGTATTAAAGATGCCCGGTGCCGTGTTTAAACCTGCTGTACAACGGGAGGAGCGGATTAGGACAGAGACAGCAAAAGGATACTGTCTGGAGGAGGAGAAAGTTGTGTGATCGGGAAAGCTCTGTTCTCTGCAACAAGCCTCTATCTCTCCTTCTCTCTCAACGTGGTCTGTCTACGAGCAAAACAAAGCCTGCAAACAAGCGGGAACTCGAAGAAGCGCTTACGTGTCTTTTTGTTCATCAAAGCCTTGACACGCGTCAGAGCATTTTGGAAGCTTATTGAGGCGTTAACAGCATAAATAACTGACAAAATTTTACGTACGATTAGGCAAATTCTGACGCAAATAAGCTGTCCGTTGTGAACGCAGCATAAGTGTTTTAAAGAGTTTTGTGCGTTCCAGGTGATCGTGCAGAGGTGTTTATATTTTTGCTCAGTATGTAAGTCTTTTGCTGTGTTTTAAAGAGTTTTGTGTGTTCCAGGTGATCGTGCAGAGGTGTTTATATTTTTGCTGTGTTTTAAAGAGTTGTGTGCGTTCCAGGTGATCGTGCAGAGGTGTTTAGCCGCTCGCAGCCTCACAGACGTTAAAGCTGGATGTATTCTCTGTGGTTACCTCAAAGTCCTGCCCATGTTCCTCATGGTGTTTCCAGGGATGATCAGCAGAGTTCTTTACCCAGGTCTGGACTGTTCATGTGATGGTTAGCACTCTGGTCTCTCAGGAAGAATGCCTGTTTCCTTTGAATGTGCTGGTTTCCCTGAACACAAAACGTACAATAGACTCCACCCCCCTGACTTAAACACAGGTTTTAAGAGAAACACAAATGTCTTATCTCCCCTCAAATGCACAAAGCTC
This sequence comes from Mugilogobius chulae, assembly GCA_038363315.1. Lineage (NCBI taxonomy): Eukaryota > Metazoa > Chordata > Actinopteri > Gobiiformes > Gobiidae > Mugilogobius > Mugilogobius chulae. The sequence goes on along the minus strand of CM076415.1, from coordinate 4,597,557 downwards.
CAGTGTTTTTAAAAATTAAATTAGTCTGCAATTCTGCTAAAGCCTTCTGTACACTACAGGAGTTTTGGTCCGATTTTTCGTTCAATGTGCCGCTCTCTGAGTTCAGGAGGCCAGAGTCAGAGATGTGTGTGTGGTTTCTCTCCTTCTGTCTGTGCGTCGCTGTGACTCTGTTAGGACTGTTTGTCAGGAGCATCATGGTGAGGTTCACCTGCTGCACGAGCGAGGACCTTTACAACAGAAGCATCTGGTGCATCTGCCTTGTGACGGCGACACTTCAAATGTCAAATAAAGAAGAAACATCACCTCATAGTCAAAGTGCAGGATTCTTTTTTACGAGCTTTACACACGTCATTTCCAACACACCTGCTCCGTAAATGATGTGAGAAGCACCTTTACTAGACGATAGAACATGACTTTTACAACCATGTGTGAGTGTAACAGCTCCTTTATAAACCTGCTTTAATCCACTGGCGTTTCATCGTTGTTGTTGTTGTTTGACTTTTATAAAAGAAAACACTCTCCGCTCGATCACTTGACACACACTCTGTTCTCTGCTCACTGTGTGTGTCGTCTCTTCTGACACATGATGCCACTGTCAGACTAACCCTGGTTGTACTGTACACAGACTGTGAGGCGGGTTCGGGTCGGGACATGCGTGGGTTCTTGCAAAGTGCCTGTTTACACCAGATTAGGGCTGGGTATTGCCAAGAGCCTTCCGATACAATACGTATCCCGATACAGTGGTCACGATACGATACATATCCCGATACATGTAAATCCTGATATAATTTCCTTAATATGTCACATATCAAGTGTCAAATGCAAAGGAATGTTATTTTCAAACTACTCTTTATGTTACATACAAGTGTCTTACAAATTAGCTATTGTTTGGCTAAATAGTTTCAGCCTTAACCCTGCTGTCCAGGTTTATAAGTGTAAATTATATACATTTTAGTATGCCGATACGTATCCCGATACACCTTCCTGTAACGATACGCGTATTGCCAATGAGCTTGTCACGATATATCCCGATACCGATACATTGAGTACAGCCCTACACCAGATGTGGTCCGGTTTTGTCCAAAGCCACGTGGAGTCACGTAAAATCCTGCGAGAACGCTCGGATATTGAATTGAAAGTTGCACCAGACCGCTGCGGTCTCTGGGAAAAATAGACTTCATGTGGATTCTTTCCGCAAACCCGCACGACTCCCGCACTCACATCCGCACTCACATCCGCACTCCTCGGAGGTCGGTGTACATGGGCGCATTGGTTTTAAGCACTTTCTAAGTTCTGCGGGACCTGCACGTGTCCTGACCTGCACCGAACTTGCAGTCTGTGTACATCCAGGGTAATAATCCTGGAAATGTCCCTACATGTCTGTGGCCTTTTCTCTTTGTGACTAAAGTCTAAAATCATAAAAGATCTTAAACTCCTCTAGTGTGCAGCTGGCTTAAGACAGAACCAAGTATGTCAGCTGGCATCACCATGTTTGTTTGTTTGTTTGTTTGTTTGTTTGGGGCCCCACTTAAACCTGAACCTGATTAATGAGTCTAAATTTTGGGGGGTTATAACACCCCTGACCCCTGTAACATACACCTGTGGTTTTGCAGCTTTATCTTCAGTGCTTCTGCTCAAACCACAGAGCTGGATTGTGATTGGTCCAACACACAGTGGCTGACTTTAGTTGTACAGCTAAAGTCTCACAAAGAACAGAGAATCCATCTGTAATGCATAAAAATGTGTTCTGAAGCTCTTTTTAAAGTCTTTGTTGGTGCTGGATACGTTTATTAGGACGCACAGATGCACAGATGACAATGGCTGTGTGATAATTCCATGTTTCTTACAGATGAGGTGGGCTGTGTGGTGCCGGAGCTGTGTCAGCAGGTCTGTGGGACGGAGGTGGGCTGCAGTAACATCGCTTACCCCAAACTCGTGGTGTCCATCATGCCCAACGGTAACTCTCCTCACATCACAGTCAGATTTACAGACCCACAGTGTACTTTCCTGTTCTTCTCAGGTCTGCGCGGGCTGCTGCTGGCCGTCATGCTGGCCGCGCTCATGTCCTCGTTAGCGTCCATCTTCAACAGCAGCAGCACTTTGTTCACGCTGGACATTTGGACCCGACTGAGACCCAGAGCCACGGAGAGAGAGCTGCTCATCGTCGGGAGGTCAGATCTAAAAGTCTAATGTAGTGTTAATGTAGAGTCTTTGTAGTTTAGTCTCTGATTCTCTGAATATGTTTGTAGAGAGACTTGTAGTGTCGTAGTAGGCCTATTCCAGACTGATCTTGGTCTTGAGACTGATTTTTTAAGGTCTTGGTCTTGTCTTGGACTTGAGCGCATTTGGACTCGGTCTTGGTTTGTAGTTTTAATCGTGTTTTTCCTCAGAGTGTGGATCTCGTTTGTAGTCTCTCTTCCCTCTCTCTCTCTCTCTCTCTTCCCTCTCTCTCTCTTCCCTCTCTCTCTCTCTTTCCCTCTCTCTCTCTCTTCCCTCTCTCTCTCTCTCCTCTCTCTCTCTCTTCCCTCTCTCTCTCTTCCCTCTCTCTCTCTCTGTTCCCTCTCTCTCTCTCTCTTCCCTCTCCTCTCTCTCTCCCTCTCTCTCTCTGTTCCCTCTCTCTCTCTCTCTCTCTCCCTCTCTCTCTGTTCCCTCTCTCTCTCTCTCTCTCTCTCTTCCCTCTCTCTCTCTCTCTTCCCTCTCTCTCACTTCTCTCTCTCTCTTTCTCTCTCTCTCTTCTTTCTCTCTCTCTTCCCCCTGTCTCTCTTCTCTCTCTCCCCTCTCTCTCTTTTCCATCACTCTCACTTCTCTCTCTTTCTCTTCCCCCTCCTCTCTCTCTTTCCTCTCTCTCTCTCTCTCTCTCTTTCCTCTCTCGCTCTCTCTTTCCTCTCTTTCTCTTTCCCTCTCTCTCCTCCTCTCTTTCTCCTCCCTCTCTCTCTTCTTTCTCTCTTTCCCCTCTCTTTCTCTCTCTTTCTCTTCCCCCTCTCTTGCTCTCTTTTCTCTCTCTCCTCTTCCCTCTCTCTCCTTCTCTCTCTCTCCCCCTTCTCTCTTTTCCATCCTCTCACTTCACTCTCTCTCTCTCTCTCTCTTCTTTTCTCTCTCTCTTCCCCCTGTCTCTCTTCTCTCTCTCCCCTCTCTTTTTCTCTTTCTCTTCCCTCTCTCTCTTTGTCTCTTCCCTCTCTCTCACTCTCTCTTTCTCTCCCTTTCCCTCTCTTCCCTCTCTCTTTCTCTCTCTCTCTTTCCCCCCTCTCTCTCTCTTTCTCTCTCTTCCCTCTCTCTCTTCTCTTTCTCCTCCCTCTCTCTCTTCTTGCTCTCTCTCTCCTCCCTCTCTCTGGATCTCGTTTATCGTTTTAACCCTGTTCTTCCTCAGAGTGTGGATCTTGTGTATCGTGGGCGTGAGTATCTGCTGGATCCCGGTGGTCCAGGCGTCTCAGAGCGGACAACTCTTCTCTCTCTCTCTCTCCTCCCTCTCTCTGGATCTCGTTTGTTATTTTAACCCTGTTTCTCTTCAGAGTGTGGATCCTGTGCATCGTGGGCGTGAGTATCTGCTGGATCCCGGTGGTCCAGGCGTCTCAGAGCGGACAACTCTTCGACTACATCCAGTCCGTCTGCAGTTACCTGGCTCCGCCCATCGCCGCCGTGTTTCTGCTCGCCGTGTTCGTCAAGAGAGTCAACGAGAAGGTACGAGAACAGGAACAGAGTCAGGTCAAGTTTACGAGCAGGACAAAGAGTTTACTGTTGGAAATTTTACAAAATCTATAGAATTTTAAAAGGAACATTGTGTAAAACTGAGGAGAATCTGAAGATATTCACACAACACTCTTTAAATGACGTGTATTGTTGTAGCATTTTCTTTATACATAAATATACATTATATTATTTATGCTCTTAAAAGGAACCCCGAATATTTACATAAATGGATCGAAAATACTTCGGGTAGGTATACTTACTAAAAAGTAGAACTTAAAGTAAACAAATATTCGCCATTTGACCTAAAATTGTCATGTTTACAACAACTTCCTGATTTTACGGGCGCCGCCATTTTGAGGTGATGACGCAGAATCGTGTGGCGCACTGGCGCAGTGAGCGTCAGTCGTGAGACGCACACAACAGCTGCAACAGTTGCCGTTGATCTGGTTAACAGGAGCGTCAGTGTAAAATGGTACATTGTGAGGCTTTTGGTTGTGATTTGGTCTCGGGAGGAAACAAGGAGAATGCGGTGCTTCATAACTTTCCTCGTAGTTACACGATTCGACGTCATACTACCATAATGCACTGTGTTGTAAACAATGATGACGTCTTCCGTGAAAATATATTTCTTAAAAGTTTAATAAAACGGTAGATTTTTCAGATTATTTTCGTGTGTATTTATATCTTTGATGATATAAGGAAAACTCGAAAACAAACATTAAAAAATTCTCGGGGTTCCTTTTAAATACTTATATTTTATTTTTTGGGGTGTGTCACAATAGTATTTTTGCCACTAGATGTCATCCTAAACCACAAACCTGAGAGTCCAGGTCATGTGATGTCCAGCAGCCAATGAAACCATCCTTCCATTTTCTTCCGCTTCATCCGGAGACAGCAGTTTAAGCAGGGTAGCCCAGACTTCCCTGTCCACACACACTTTCTCCAGCTCTTCCGGGGGAATTCCGAGGCGTTCCCAGGCCAGTCGATAAAGGTGTCCTGGGTCTTCCCGGGGTCTCCTACCGGTGGGACATGCCCAAAACACCTCCCAGGGAGGCGTCCAGGAGGCAGAGAAACAGATGCCTGAGCCACCTCAGCTGGCCCCTCTCGATATGAGGAGCAGCGGCTCTACTCCGAGTTCCTCCCGTGTGACTGAGCTTCTCACCCTGTCTCTAAGGGAGCGCCCAGCCACCCTGCGGAGGAAACTCATTTAGACTCTTGTATCTGTGATCTTGTCCTTTCGGTCATTACCCAAAGCTCATGACCATAGGTGAGGGTTGAACGTAGATTGACGGTAAATCGAGAGCTTTGCCTTTCGACTCAGCTCCTTCTTCACCACAACGGTTCGATACAGCGACTGCATCACTGCAGACGCTGCACCGATCCGCCTCAATCTCACCTCCATCCTTCCCTCACTGTGAACAAGACCCAGAGATACTTGAACTCCTCCACTTTCAAAATGAAATCTTTTTTCTTTAAACCAGGAGGTGTATTTTTTGGTGAGTGGGCGTGTCCTCAATGCTCCAGGCTCCTCCCCCTGTATGATAGTGAGTGTTACACTTTTACACTTACGCACTGGAAGAGATGCGTGTGAAGCAGTAAATTGCAGGTTCAAACTTTACAAAGAGTGATACGCTGAATATTAAAATTACAGCTATTAGAAAAAGAAAAATACTTGGAACAGGATAATAAACATATGAACATACTGGACACATTTAGATTAGTGTTTGTTTGTGTCTCACAATTAAACACATGAAGAGGTCGATCTGTGCCTCAAGCTCAGAGCGAACTCAGGTGTGTAGTCGCTCTCTCTCTTCTCTTTCCTCTTTCTCTCTCCATCTCCTGCCTCTCTCTCTCTTTCAGGCTGCGTTCTGGAGCTTAATGGGCCTCATGAGTCTCTCTCTCTCTCCCCTCTCTCTCTGACAGTTCTCTCTCTCTCTCATGGTTCTCTCTCTTCTTTTGGCTGTGTTTTGGGGCCTAATGGGCAGACTCCTCATGGTTCTCTCTCTCTTCTCTCTCTGACAGTTCTCTCTCTCCTTCAGGCTGCGTTCTGGGGTCTGATGGGCGGGCTCCTCATGGGTCTCTCTCGGATGATCCCTGAGTTCTGGTTCGGTTCCGGTTCGTGCGTTTTTCCGTCCGACTGTCCCGAGATCATCTGTGGCTTTCACTACCTTCACTTCGGGATCCTTCTCTTCGGCTGCACCTGTGTTCTAGTCCTGATCATCAGCTTCTGCTCGGAGCCCGTCCACGACAAATACGTGAGTCACAAACACACAAATACATGTTCTAGCCCTGATCGTCTGCTTCTGCTCGGAGCCCGTCCACGACAAATACGTGAGTCACAAACACACAAATACATGTTCTAGTCCTGATCGTCAGCTTCTGCTCGGAGCCCGTCCACGACAAATACGTGAGTCACAAACACACAAATACATGTTCTAGTCCTGGTCATCAGCTTCTGCTCGGAGCCCATCCACGACAAATACGTGAGTCACAAACACACAAATACATGTTCTAGTCCTGATCATCAGCTTCTGCTCGGAGCCCGTCCACGACAAATACGTGAGTCACAAACACACACACAAATACATGTTCTAGTCCTGATCGTCAGCTTCTGCTCGGAGCCCGTCCACGACAAATACATGAGTCACAAACAAACACACAAATACATGTTCTAGTCCTGATCGTCAGCTTCTGCTCGGAGCCCATCCACGACAAATACGTGAGTCACAAACACACACACAAATACATGTTCTAGTCCTGATCGTCAGCTTCTGCTCGGAGCCCGTCCACGACAAATACGTGAGTCACAAACACACACACAAATACATGTTCTAGTCCTGATCGTCAGCTTCTGCTCGGAGCCCGTCCACGACAAATACGTGAGTCACAAACACACACCAGGAACCGTTTGTGTCTAAAGTCTGAGAGAGTGTGTTGTTGTTTCCTCAGTTGTATCGTCTGGTGTTCAGTCTGCGTCACTCCAAAGAGCCGAGGATGGACCTGGACCTGGACAGGACACGGCAGAAGAACCAGCGCAGCAGAACGTCCACAGTGAACCAGGTAAAACATCTCTTTATCAGCATGTGATCAAGTGCAAAACAGGCTGACACTTGTGTTTCATACAGAGATTATAGTTTGTTATTGCTGCATCTTCCAAGAGTTAAGAGTACAAAATGCTTTTTTGTACTCGCTTGTTTAATAAAACAACCAAGACTCAAAAGCAAACTTACAAAAACATCTCCATTCATGATCTAAACCCACGCAAAGTCTATTTCTTGTTCTTGTCCCTATACGTCGTGCTCCGGCTGTGTGCTCCCAAGAACCAAAAGATGGGACATT